>JAFVLL020002980.1:19973-40324 GCA_021397915.2 Tor tambroides | reverse complement strand
GAGGCGATTCCATTAACTCAGGGGGGCTTCAACACTGTTATGTCATTCCTCTGTGAGGGAACAACTTCAAACACTCGAGAACAACAAAGAATAATTCTGAAGAAGAAAAGAGAATAGCTGCATTGTTCTTCCACAGACTTAGTCCAGCACATACATTTACTCACCACTGGTCTGTGCACATCCCAGAAAGCTCTCTCCTGACTGTCCAGTATTTTCCTCTCAATTTTGTCCCTTTTCTTATCGACTCTGTACAGACAGAATACCAAGCCAAAGCAATTAAAACATTTAACTTCCAAAAGAAAAAGCAAACATGCAATGAACCATGCAACTGAGCTGAAAAGTCATAAAGCTGCCTAATGTTTTGGCACTCAGAGGCACTATAGTGCTCACAGAATGGCCTTGAATTACTTGGAACAACAGCAGTAATGACTTATAAGACAAGTTCTGTGCAATCCAAAAACAATTTTACCGCACTCTTTATGTCCAAGAGACTTTTAAAATCCATTAGCACAGACAACATAAGAACAACCAACAGCTTGACAGATTTTTCAAGAGAACTGCCCATTAATATTTTAATTCTTACTATGTAAATAGTCACTTTCCTGTCTTCTGATTGGATGGATGGCTTTTACAAATGCACAACAAAAAATTCATAGTATGATCACAATATTTGAAAGACTGAAAGATACATACTTTGCTTGAGCCTCTGCTTGCATAAATATAAACTCCCATTTCCTGGCGAATGCCCGCTGTAGTCGTGCTAAACTCTCCTGAAAGAGAACAGAAGAACAGAACATTTTTAGATGACCAAAATTTAAAAAAACAAAAAGCTTTCTTGGAGATAAGGAAGCCATCTGTTTAATGTTGTGTACCAGTCATCTTACCTTAAGGTCAGTATAATAACTTCCCCCCGAAAATTGGATAATTTTTTTGGAACTGGCTGATCATAGGCCTCAATGATCTGACCTGAGCATTGTCAAAATCATCCTTAAATAATGTTTTCACTCAAAACAGTTGCATAACCTAAGATCAATGAGGCCTATGACGAATCAGTTCCAAATACAAAACCTG
This sequence comes from Tor tambroides, assembly GCA_021397915.2. Lineage (NCBI taxonomy): Eukaryota > Metazoa > Chordata > Actinopteri > Cypriniformes > Cyprinidae > Tor > Tor tambroides. The sequence goes on along the minus strand of JAFVLL020002980.1, from coordinate 39,253 downwards.
CACTAACTGAAAGAAAACAAGTTGTCAAACAGGTTTGGTGAATATATAGCATAATTAGAGATTACAAGCATATTTTAAAAGGAAGGGCAACACCAAATTAGGTAAAGGATTTTCAACACAGCACAAGGGTTATCTTACTAATAGAAAAATGAAGAGGAGGCCCAATGATTACATGTTTACAGTTCAATATGAGAAAGACGTTGGTGGAAAGAGATCTATCATTATGCAGGCCTACCGAAGAGCTTACATGGATTATGCAAACAAAGCCTGACATTTAAAGCCCGGCTTGGATTAGACTAACTTTCTTTTTAAAGATTGTCATTACCTTATTATCTTCCTAATATCTTCTATCTAATAATGTCTGAAGTACAAAGCCTGAGACATGCATTGTTACAATTAAGAGAGAGAGAGAGGAGGGAGAAAACAAAGAGAAGATTACTTACAGCTTCATAATCAGCAAGTTCCAGACGTGCTTTGTTCTGCATTGTTCTTTTGCACAAGTACACAGCTGCAAAGAGACGCCGAGAGGTGCGTGAAAAACACTGCTCACACACACCTCAGTAGCCCTCAGGGCTTTCAAATGAGTTGTACTAAAATATTTAGTAAACATTTAACATATTTCACACCAGCTTGTACCGAATCGCACCTGAGCGTTGCTTTGTTCTGATTGCTGAATTCAGAGCAAGCATAATTTACCTAACCCGAGGCACACTCATGCACACAACCATAATACAGGGTGATCGCACTTGTATTCATCGGTATTTGCTTGCAAAGTATAATACTGCACAAAAATGCCTTTGCTGCAACCACATTTTACATATAAATACCTATGAAAACGAATGAGATTAAAATACAGTGCGCATTGTACAAGTACAGCTCTCCTGGAAACCTAGATATAATGTTGAGGATGAAGGATCAGTTTTTATGTAGTGACAACAAAAGCATACACACGATCCAGCTGGAAGGATTTGGTTAGGTTGTGTTTATATAGGCTAGTCTTATTAAAGTGCACACACTCCTAACATTCCATGATCCAGCTGATCTCCAGCCATCTGGAGGACTTCATTAAATACATGTTCATATAGACCGGTCTCAGTAATATACAGATAACAGATCCTGCACAAAACTCACCGTAGTCAGTGTTCTCAGGCTCCCAGCAGTTTGAGGGCCAAAAATACGGAGTCTGACAGATGAAAGAGTACAATATGAACTCAGTTTTTCCAAGCACATATACTTTTAAAGCTCAGTTTATTTACAAAAATAAATAAGACACCTGCAGTTGTTTTTTACATTGATTACAGTGATTATTATATATTTACATTATAAATACTGATTAATTCTAATGAACTTAATGTGTAATTATTTGATGGAGCGATCAGTATCTGAGCTAGCTACTGTATTGCATGTTATTAGGCTACTATATACTTAACTTTAATAACATGCAATATATTTAGCATGGATGCTGTATTTTAAAGTGTTTCCAAATGTTCACTCTCTATTTTGCTTCTCAAATCAACAAAAAAACTGACCTGAAATCTGTAGAATGTGCCATCGTCTTTAAGAGTGAGCACATGGTCGGAGATGGGGAAGAAGTAGCCATGAGCCGCCATCAGTGTGCCCAAATGAAGAGCTTCCACTAGAGAAACAATTAATAGTGTTATTAGGGGTCCAAGTGTGAAGTGACAACCCAACTCTTTATGCAAAGATTTTGATTATTTTTTCTGCTCTGAAATTGAATGTAAAAAACAAGGGGTATGAAATGGTAGAAATGTGAACTTCGAGCAGAATATCAGAAACACCGACTGTGTTCAATCTGGCATTTTATCTGGCATCGGGGTATATATTCTTATAGTTCTTTTTTTCTGCAGATTTTTGTGTAGGTAAATGTAAGGCCTTTTATGACCTTTTTTAAGACCAGAGAACATATAAGGAATCAATTGAAGCGAACATAATATAACAATATGTTCTCTAAATGTGAATGTATAGGAGCGCACAATGAGTTCTATTAAAAAAAAAAAAAAGCCTAAAGGTCCATTGATTCATTGAATTTACTAAATTTTTTTAAGGTAAGTGGTTGCATTCAATTTATTTTAGCTACATTTAAATAAACAAATTAATTTGACTAACTTTCAACATTTTTTTTATTAAATGTAGCTAAAATAAATAGTTTGCGATCACTTACCTTAAAAAAATTTAGTATAATTTTTTTCAGTGCTCCTTGCACACTGAATCCGAAATTTTCGTATGCGTTTTTTTTTCTTCTTCGTATTTTTCGTATTCTTCATCCCTTCCTATCAAAATGCTTGCTACAGATACAAAAATGGAGAGAATTGAACCTGATCCAAAAATTTTTTTATGACGGACGAAAGTTTCGGTGGCAGTGTGTCAACGTGATTGACACAACGTAAGGTCGTATTTATTTTTTAACGTGCGAGGTGCGCAAAGTGTGCAAAGACCTTAAGGTTTGAATCTCTTTGGTCCCAAAACTCCCAACTAGAATAACTTTAAATAACTTATACAGAACCTTCTGATCAAACTACAAAAAAGTGGTGTTCTTCCTCAGAATTTATGTCTTGTTTTCTAGTGTGAATTTCTAAAGATTATTAAATCAAGATGTATTTACTTACGAAAACTTTCTTTAGTGAATTTGATCAAAATGAAGTGAACGTATGATTAAAACAAGAACAAATATCTACCAATATCTCTATATTTGTTCTTATTTTAAGCATAAATTAAAATTTTGTGCAATTTTTCTAAACTTCAAATTACATTTCGCATTATACTGTATCTTGGATTTTTGTAGATATTTTTGTAGATATTTGTATTGGAAAACAAAAATACTGAGGAAGATATTCATTTTTGTGCAATGCATGCAACATTTAATGCCATGACTTTATGAATTCAAGATTTTCTGCTCTGATTTAACACCTTTTTAAGGTGTGGAAAGGTGAATTAAGAGGTTTGAAGACTTTTTATAATCAACAGAAATCCTGTATATTCAAATCTATAGGAAGTTTCTTTTTCCCATTCTAATCTAATAATCTATCCTTTAAGAAATTTAAATGATATTACAAGATAGACTGTATGACCAGAGGAATATCCACTGTAACTACCAGAGGAAGCATGGAAAAAACGTTCTACTGCAACATACTGAACCAACACCACACATTCCTCTGCAAGAACCCATAGCAGGGGGAGTTAAGCATCAATAAATTATTATCTATTAAAGTTTTACAATACAGTGTTTACTGTGAGTGTGCACGTTAGCGCATGTGTCTGTGCTGATTACAAATTAATATCCTTTTGCTTTCAAGGGTGCAGTATGCTTTTGCAGCTGTTCTTGTTTTGATGAGAGCTTCCCAGCAGGCATGTTCACAAGGTAAATCCCACTAATCAGCAGTGTAGCAAAGAACCGAACAGAGAGAAACTTTTTTAAAGTTCTTACTTTTTATCTCTCCTTTGTTTCAAACACAGTCTGTTGAGTATACTGAGAGGTTCAGTGCACTTATCTGCTTGCTCTTTTCCTGTCTGAGAAGAGCCCCCATCACATACTTACTCACACACACCTGTCAAATCTGTCAGAGGGAATCTAAAGTAGAGGGATATACACCATACTCAGAAACAAATCGAATCTCACCGCTGTGTAAAGAAAAAAAAATCTCTTTATCTTCTTTGCTTCTTCCCCAAAACCTACTCCATCTTCACAATACCTCAGACTACCACAGCAAATGCAAGTACAACTTGGCTTTTTGAGTAAATGTTAGCTGCAATTAGTTGCAACAAATATATTTTAATTTCAAAAATAATACATCATTTTAGTGAACTGCAGCATAATTGTCATTATTTGTAATTTTTTTGTGAAATTTACCAGTAATTTGTGAGTGAAAATTGTTTCTAAACCAATTTTTTTCCAATGTAGTAGTGCATTGCTTGGCGAGCTACAGTTTCAAAGGAGTTTCTCCATTCTTGTTGCTGAAGATGCAGATGTGCAAAAGTGAACCAGCAGTTAGAACAAGCCTTTGGGAAATATAATCTTCTCTTTCAATGACTATCTGCTGTCTGTTACTGTAAAATGTCCTCCTCCCCTCCTCTTCTTCAATTAAAGGAGTAACAGGAGATGCTGACATTAGCTGTTTGCCAACTTATAATTATGAATATGCAAATCCTGAATATATTATCCTGTCAGCTGAAGCTATGATTTTGACTTTTATAAAAAGAGTGCATTTGAATGAATCAAAATAAGAGTAGATTTTTAATCTATGCACATCACAGCTGCAGCACTGTCAGTTAAAGAAAAGAAAAGGCTGCATCACCTTGATCCTCGATACATAGATTCTTCAGCAGCCACTGCACAATATCTGAACCTGGAAAAGAAGAATAGAAGGTTACTGTTTTTTTAAGAGAAAAATGACAAATGGGCTGCTCAAAAAATTCAAATCAAGTCTCAATAGCAGGGTCTAATAAGAAAAACCGGAAATGTGACATAAGTAAACTAAAAATATCTTCTTATTTATTTATTTATTTATTTATGTATTCATTCATTCATTTTAGTTTTTAATTAAAAATCCTTGGTTGGTAAGAAATGCTTTCAATTCCCTTGCCATTAGAATTTGAGGGGAAAAAAAGTTATTTTTGATCTCTACCACAAATTCACAATCAGTGGAAAAATGAGTTATGATGATAATGATAAAGAGTATTTGTGTATTGTCTGAGATATTGTCCATTCAATATTTTAAATTTGACATTATCTGTTCTAGCTGAACTTTATCTTTTATTCTTCATGCCTACTGCATGTATTCTTTTCATGCACCACTTCCTATAATTACAGTTCTTTCTTTAGTTTTTCTTTCTACATTTTCTCAGACTAATCCTTGTCTCCCTCTCTTTTGCTAAGCAGCAGAACTGTATAAATTTTGTTAAAGGGAAGTACAGCAGTTCTGGATGCTCCAAAGAGGATCTGAGTCTAGCAGAGCTCTGCTGCAGTATTTCGTGGATTAGCAGAATTGTATAATCTCCACCCCTGCGCCCCTAAACCCCTATTTGTCCTCTTTCTGTCTGACTCTTGAAGCAACCAAGAATTCAACACCATGAACTAGTTCCTCCATATCCACTTACAATAAATGAATGCCTACAGTAAGGTACGCATCTCTATATAAATTATGACAAAATCTCATAATTGCTGTAAAAGGGCAAAAAAATTCTGTCAGAGCACTGTTTTAAAAGTGAAGTGTGATTATTATATAGCTGTAATTATTAAAGCTTAATATTCAGAGACAAGTATAAGTACACCAATGGTAGATTGATATAAAAATCTTCACCTTTCAATGAATAGTTCACCCAAAAATAAAAATTAGCTGAAAATTTACTCACCCTAAGGCCATTCAAGAAGTAGATGAGTTTGTTCCTTCACCTGAACAGATTTGGAGTAATTTAGCACTATTTAGAACATCACTTGCTCACCAATAGCTCCTCTGCAGTGAATGGGTGCCATCAGAATGAGAGTCCAAACCATAGACTGTAAAAAAAGATGGACGACGCGTCTCCGCTTCCTTCCACTATAGAGAAGTGAAGCCAATACATCTCAGTATGGCCGTTGCCATCTTGAGTAAATGACGTCATTTGGAGCCCGAGTCTGCGCAGTAGAGCTTCGTTTGGAGCCAGAGTCTGCGCAGTAGTGTCGTGAGGTGGAGCCGCGGTATCAAACTCCCGCCCAAACTCCCGCAGACCCAATCAACAATAACGACACGCCCCGTTTTTATAGCATCAAATTACTAGCTAAAATCAAACTTATCACAAAAACAAACAATTGAACATATATCAGCGTGATAACAACTACCTTAAATGACCAAAACCATATTTCGGAAAATTGTACTGGAAGTGTAATTTATTTTTTTATTTTGACTGAAGTCCCATTCGTTTACATGGAGAGGGCGGGGTTTATGACCTGTACTGCAGCCAGCCACCAGGGGACGATCAAAGAGCCCGCAGCTTCACTTTTAAGCTCGAGTAAGACACACCCGGTCCAAACAGCTGATAAAAACTTCACAATAATCCACAAGTAATTGATAATTGTTAATCGATGGGTTGGAGTCATGTGGATTACTTGTGGATTATTGTGAAGTTTTTATCAGCTGTTTGAATTCTCATTCTGACGGCACCCATTCACTGCAGAGGATCCATTGGTGAGCGAGTGATGTAATGCTAAATTTCTCCAAATCTGTTCTGATGAGGAAACAAATTCATCTACATCTTGGATGGGCTGAGGGTGAGTACATTTTCAGCAAATTTTCATTTTCGGGTGAGCTACTCCTATAAGTATGACTAACCATTTTACAGTGAATAAAACGGGTGTTTCATTTAATTTCAAAGTTTTGCATCCAGTATTTCGTTTTCAACCTGGTCACTGCTAAATTAATAAACTGTGAACAGGTTCTTCTGAGAAAAATATTTCCGAGATATTCCTTACCGACCAATCAAATCCAGTATTCCCAAAGTATGCACAGAGCCGCTATTGCCTCAGCCAATCAGCAGTGAGAGGCGTGTCCCCAGAGACCGCAGAAGCCAAGAGCTTGAGAGACTTTTTAAAGCACACAGAGGCAGAGACTGGGGTGTTAGAGCTTGAAGCTGGCCTTTTAATGAATCCTCCAGGGGACGCAGTCAGAGGAACGAAAGAATATTCTTCTGAGAATTTCTCTCTTGCTTTTTCATTCCTAATCCTGCCCTTCTATAATGGATTACGGCATATACAGGAGTATAACATTTGCACTCTTCTGATATGTAAATAGTGCAATCATTATCCAATAAAAAAAGAGACATTCTAATTATTCTATTTAAATGAATAATGGATCCAGTCATTTCCTTCCTTTCTGTAGTTTTCTTTTAAAAGATGTTAAATTAATATTCTTGGTTATGGACCACAGATAGAATACCACAAACAATCATTTCAACTCATCCCTTCTTTATGAAAATTAACTGTAAAATTATGGTTTGTGGCAAATGACAGCATGCCACTGATGTGGTCCATAAACATTAGCTTGAAATTAAGCCAGAATATTCCATTAGCTACGATTATAATGTCTGTTTCCGGCTATTAGAATAACTATAATGAGTCAAATCTCCTGAACACCAATTCAAGCCCTGATCTTTATACCCAGAATTCATTGTGCTTCTCCACCAGAGCAATGCAGGCCAGAGACCTTTGATAGAGATCAGGCTATCAACAGAGATCAGTAGACAAAGGACTCTGGTACTGGCGCTGCACTACAGAGTTCTGGCCGAGTTTTCATTGTGCTGGTCTTCAGGCTTGCTGTGGGGCACTGGCTCCTGCTGAATCCTGCTTTCTCAGCGCCAGCAGCGTATATAAAACAGATGTAGGGGAATTACCAGAGAAGACACTGGGAATCTTGGATAGGAAACTCTTCACTGTACGAATAGGTATGCCATTTTTTTCATCCTGCATCCTGGCAATCACATCCTCCATCTGAACGAGAGAGAAAGACACATTAGACTGAATTAATGAAAACATATGTGCACGTAATTCTCCTGCAACGCGGGAAAGAAATAAGAATAAAAATCAGTGTCAAATTCCATGAGGTGGAAAATATGATTTTTATTTTTTAATACAAATATTTTCATTGCAAATTTTAATTGCATCTAATGAAGCAAAAACCTTTCTTTCTGTTATAATTCTTAAAAAGCAATATAATATAATATAATATAATATAATATAATCAGTGTTGGGTAAGTTACTTTCAAAAAGTAATTAATTACTATTACTAATTACATCATCAATATTGTATTTAAATTAATTTACTAATTACTCTGTCTGAAAAGTAATTTAGTTACTCAATAAGTAACTTAATTATTCAAATCCCTAATTAGGCTACATCTTAAAATCCCTACAAACCTTAAAGCATAGACAATAGAAATTAAACTCTTTATTCTTTCAATTTGAGTCAAACATAGAAGAGTTTAGCCTTTTAGCTTTAAAACAACTGTAATACTTAAACATTTTTATAAAAAAATGTAACCTTCTTTGGTTAACAAATAGAAATATTCTGCAAAATATCTGAATAACAAAAAAAGCTTAAGAAAAGTTAAACAATACATTTCAGTTTGGCAAGATGTTCAGGAAAAGTCTAACTAGTAAAATCCGTACAGGTTTATGTAAAAATAACACGTTAACTAATGTAGGTAAGAATAAATTACAGAAATGATCTCCTCCGCTGAATAAAGCCACGTCAGATCGCACTGTTCTTCTGAGGTAAATTCTGGCTTATCCCTCATAGCTGGTATTCTTTCAAAAACAATGAAAATTAGATGAATTTAGATTTGTTTGTTTGTTTGTTTGTTTTTTTAAATCTATTTTTTGTATCTAGGTGATGGTGTTTGCGCGCAGGTGACTGCATATAACGAGCTCAGATTCGGGAAAGACTGTACCTCGCTTTAGTTCCATACGGATTACATAATCAGATAATATTCGTTTTCGATTTGGATTTGTTCATCTAAAAGTAGACACTTCAAGCTTTCTATAGACATATTTCTCATGCCTCTGTGTCAAGTATTTGCTGAGTTTGTGATGCGTAGAAAGTTGCTCACGGAGACCTAGACGGCAGAAAGCGCACCCTGTTCGTTTTGTTTATTTTAGGCCTACAAAAGCACAATGTTTTGTTGTTATTGTCAGTGCACACAAATAAAAGTAGGCTTTTTAGATTCGACTGATTTTAGTCTTATCTGTATCTGAGTATTTAAGGTTTCTCTGTGAATCAAGAAAAACTGAAAGTGAACATGCTGCCATGCAAATGGTTAAAGACGCTGCATTCAATTTTATCTTTAGACTATAAATTTAGATTTCAAATTCAATATTGATTTTAGAGCTGTTGAAATTATTTACAGTATGTAACGCAAGTACTTTATAAGTGAATGTAATTGAATTACCTAAAAATGAACAGTAATCCCTTACTTTACTTTTTCAGTGGATAAGTAATTTAATTACAGTAACGCGTTACACCCAACACTGAATATAATATAATATATCATCTAATATTTGTTTGCTAGATTTAACACATCATTTCACTGAATTTATGCATGAATAAATAAAATGAATAAATGAATGAATAAAATAAAATAAATAAAACATGGTCTCATACTCATACTACAGACCTCACTGTAATATAATATAATATAATATAACATAATAGTTTGCTATATTTAACACTTCATGAATTAATTTATGCACGAATACATAAAATGAATTAAACATCCAATTAGGACTCAAACATCCTGAGTAATACAGCCAATCAAAGTAAACCATGAGGCCACAGAGACCTGAGATGACAGCCCACAGGAGGCTTGTCAGAAGGATCCACTCAGCCTTCAGTAAATGAAGCCATTGGATATAACAGCCCTATTTATTAGATGAAGAGAAACCTACAGCAGAGAGGGACCGATCACGTCACCCGCTCATTGATCCGCTGACATTTGGACTGTTCTCAGAGACGCTCCGAGTGTCTGAGTTAACAAGGCGAGCAGCGTCTCCAGGGAACTCACACTCTGGACATGTGACCGAGTACTTCACAGCTGCCAGTGACATCACTCCAACGCAAGACCACATAGAAATCAGGTCAACAATACGCACCCTGGAGATACCTGACATATGGAGGTGTGTGTGTGTGTACATATATGCAGAACGTGTTGTGAATGTATACGAGCTTGTGCCCGTGAGTGTTTAGATAGATTGAGAGCGAGAGTGAGTTGTTGCAGTTTCCTCAAGGGGAGGCCCAGTAAACATGCAAAATTACATCAGTGGGCGCTGCACTGATGCAGAGTGTTTCTTCAGGCTGTAATGCCTTTGGAGAGAATCCTAACAGAAAACCTTGTTAAATTCCCTTGAAAACCGTCTTTATGACTCCAGAAATAGCTTTATTTTTTAATATCTAGAGATGAAATGCTTTTGATGGCAGTTACTAACCACCTACAGCGCACACGCATTCACTGAGGGAGGGAGAATTGCACATACACTTTGTCGACAATGCAGACCGGGCTGGTGTGCAAACACTGAAGTGCTAATTTAAGGTAATGAGGGATCAGAGCATTCCACTCACATTCACGACTGTAATAGAAGCATTTTAGAGAGAAAGACGAAGAGAGAGAGAGAGAGATAAAGATAAGCACATCTCAGCTGTATGGTGCAATGGTGTGTGATGATATAAAGTCCCATAAGCCTCACTGGCATCAGCTGTACTACTCCAGCCAATATGTGGCCTGGAATTCTTTTAAATCGATGCAGAGATTCATGGGTAAATTTAAACGCTTGGCTTTAACTCCTGATTAAACTAAAATTACCTTCAGTGTGGAGGTGGCAGGCATACCAGCGACCAGTAAAATGAATCGTTTATTGAAAATGCTTTAAGTCATACACTGTGCTGTTGCTTTTGTGAATAAAAGATTTGGTTTTAATTGAACACAATATTAGGATTAATTCATCTAATTAATCAGACATGCAAATATCTGCTGACACTATCAACTTAGTAATATAAAATATACACTACTCTTCAAAAACAAATCATTAACTATGACTTTTGCCTTAATAAACTCCTAATTTGCTGATTATTAATAGTTAGTAAGGTATAGGTATTGGGTAGGATTAGGGATGTAAAAAATGGTCATACAGAATATGGGCTTTATAAATACCAATAAACAGCCAATATGTTAATAATAGGCATGCTAATAAGCAACTATTTAATAGTGAGAATTGGTCCCTATACTAAAGTGAGTTACCAAATGTTTTTCAAGATTACAGTAAATTTATCAAATGTGACAGTAAAGACATTTACAATGTTAGAAACAATTTATATTTCAAACAAATGCTTTTCTTTGAAACTTCTTATTCATCAAAGAATCCTGAAAAGAAGAAGAAGAAAAAAAAACGAATCATGGTTTCCACAAAAATATTAAGCAGCACAACCACAGCACAACAGTGATAATAATAGGGAATGTTGCTTGAGCATCAAATAAACATATTAGAATGATTTCTGAAGGATGGCTGCTACAAAACAACTTTACAATAACAGGAATAAAGTACATTTTCAAATGTATTCAAATAGAAAACAAGTATTTTAAATTTGTAATAATATTTCTCAGCATTATAGTTTTGATCAAATAAATGCAGCCTTGGTGAACATAAGAGATTTTAGAACAGAATTACAGTATAGCATTAAATAGACTTGTATTACAAAAGAGGTTTTTTTTTTAATAGCCAATAGTTAATTGATTGTAGTAACAGGTGGGCTGTGCTGATTGTGAATTCAAACATGAAGGTGGTAGATCAAGCTTTCTACAGGAAAATCCCTGATTATGGAATATACATATGGTCAGTGTGCTTGATTAATTGATAGTTCTAATATAACAAGCAGCATACCTGAAACATTCAAACTTCTCTCAAAACAAAATGTCCTCTGGCAGTATATCTCCAGGGATCACACATCTGTGACTGCAGCCAATCACAGAACAGACTGATAAAAGCCAATAAGATCAGTTGCCCAGAAAAGAGATATCAAATGCAAATTGAGTCAAAGACCAAAGCACACCATGTGCACTACAAAACATTTTTAGATATTTTCTGATCATTGAAGTAAACATTAAGCACACTAATAAACCCTGAGGCTAAAATGCTGGCTAAATAAATATAATAATAATAAATTCACACCAGAACCTGAGGCTAAAGTGTTGGTTAAATAATCGAAAAATAAAACGATTTAAAAATAAATTCACACCAGAATCTGAAATGGTTTAAAGAGCAATTGAATGCATTTTACTTTTTTAATCCTGACTATAAATGTTTTGGGTTTTTTTGCAGTGAATTTGAGCAGACAGAAGCTGCCTCAGTGCCTCCAATATACAGCATATACCACTTCACACACTTGGAAATTATGGCCAACTCAATTATTCATATACTAAAAGACTTAAGCTTTGTCACTGACTCGTGGCAGACTGTGTCCTGTCCTCATTACTGACACATATTTAAATATATTATATTAACAGTCCTTGCATACCAAAGTATACTCATGTCCTATATGAAGACATTTCAACATTTTTTGGGTCTGATCTCAACTGCACAGCAGTCGTCTAGCTTCAAACTCTTCAGTGAAGATTTTTGTCATGCATCCAGTACAAAACAAGAAAAATCAAGAGATCTGATTTACTTTCCAGTTTAAACATGTTATTACAAACCTAAAACTTATGTTAGATCAGTTTCAGGTATCGGGTAGTATTAGGCAGCGCGACTGATTTCAACATTGATAATAATACAAATTTTTATGAACTTTGAAAGCAACAAAATGGATATTTTAAATTGTAAGATTTCACAATGTTATTGTTTTTACTGTATTTTGATCAAATAAATTCAGCCTTGGTGTGAATAAGAAACTTTAAAATAAAATAAAATAAAATTCCCATACCTTTGAATGGTTATGTATATAATTGTAATACCATGATACTTCTTTGTTACTGTGTGCTAACAACATGATTATGGCAACTTGAGACACAGAATAGAAAATCCGGATACAAAGCCAAGTATCTCTAATATCACAGCTGATAAATCAAATGGGGATCACATCAAAGAATCCTTATTCATCAAGCACAAGTGTGCACAACAACAACAAAAAACAACAACAAAAGGCTTCATCCAAAATCTTCCATACCAGCTAATTAACAGAGACAGACACAAAGAAAAACACTCACACACATAATCACACCTCCTCTGTTTAACCCTGCGACCCTGAGCTCTGATATCCCATGTGACACCACTTCTCTCTCTCTGTAGCAGACAGCTGGAGTGTAGAGCGCTGGTGACAGCACAAGTGTCTTTTCATGATTATTTTGCATCAGAGAAGAGAGGAAGTCTTAGTGGTCGGACGTAGACAAGGTTATTGCAGGAATGACATGAATTTTAGATCTCTTCCGCTCACCCCCCCCCCCCCCATCCCTCTCTCCCTGTCTCTCATTTTGCAGCCTCCCCCCTTTCTGTTTCCTAGGCAACCAGGGTGATGATGACATCATATACATATGTCAGCCTGGGAAGAGACAGAAAGAGAGCGATTTAGATGTCTTTAAGTGTATGTGTAAGACAAGTTAGAGAAAGGAAAACAGACAAGAACAATAAACAAGATGTTCTTCCATATGAATCATTCTACAGCTGCGGTGACAGACACTGTCACTCACTTTATGATGGTAAATAGTCAAATTGTAGTGTACTTACACTACCGTTCAAAGGGTCAGTAAGATTATTTATTTATTTTCCTTTAAAGAAATTAGTCCTTTTATTCAGCCAGGATACTTTAATTGGATTAAAAGTGACAGTATAAACATTTATAAATGTTACAAGTTTTCTATTTAAAATAAACACTATTCTATTGAACTTCCTATTCATTAACAGAACAACTTTTTCAACACTGATAAAAAATATCAGGGAATCAGCATATTAGAATGATTTCTGAAGGATCATGTGACACTGAAGACTGGAGTAATGATGCTAACTATTCAGTTAAATGTCATGTAAATTGCATTTTAAAACATATTAAAAATAAAAAAGTTATTTCATAATATTTCACAATATTACTGTTTTTACTGAACATTTATCAAATAAAATGAAGCGTCGGTGAGACTTTTTTTTTTTTCTCAAAAACAATAAAGCTTACCAACCCACATTTCTATACAGTGGTGTATATAGATAAAATGAGTGAGATTTGGTGTAAAAAAAAAATAACTGTGTTGTCTTTGTGTTTTCTTTTGATAGCTAAATGATAAGTTAAACAGAAATAAACTATTTAATGATTTTGCTTGAAATTTTTTAAAGGATTTTTAACTTTAGGACATTAACTTTTCAAAAAAGACCTTTTAAAGGTCCTTCCTTTGGCTATAGGCCATGTGTGCTAAGGGGTTATGTGTTTTTTACATTATATATTTTTAAAATATATAAAATCCATAAAAAACCTCTGAATGATTTTTTTGGTTAAAAATGAGTGCAATTCCATTGAGTGAGTATATATTTGATGATTTGACGATTAACGCTAACCATGGGAAAGTGTCAAAACTGACATTAAAAAAAAAGGTCACCACGAGCGCAGTTGCGCTATACATGAGGCTATCGGCACTGACATAACTTGCAATTTTATGTTTTAACTAGAGGTCGACCAATTGATCGGCCGGCCGATTAATCGGCCGATTTTTGGCATTTTTTAATTAATCGGCATCGGCCAATTGTGCTGCAAATTAGGCCGATTAATATACAGACGCGTCTGCAAGCAACAGGTGACGCTGCCTCGTGCGGCAAGCAGATTGCCATTCCACTGGCACAACGGATAACCCTGTGATGTCCCCCTCTGCCTGCTAACTTTTTGAAAAGAGAACTACCTGGTAGGGCTGTGCGATTAATCGAAAGCGAATTGTCAATCAACTCCATAGACAGCAACACAACTGAAATGTTTCCAGGTTCGGAAACGTTGCAAAGGCCATCGGTTCATATATGATTTCATTTAGAATTGTTGAATAAAGCTAGGGGTGGGCGATATGGAAAAAATATCATATCACGATTTTTTTAGAAATATCACGATTCACGATTTTATCACGATTCTTTGTCATGTTTGTTTTACTATTTTGCAAGTTGTCTGAGCATTACAGCCAAACTAATTTCCCTATCATCAAGATGAATCCTTTCAAAAAAAAAAAAAAAAAGGCAGATATTTAGGCCAAAGTGGGCAAAGATAAAAATCTTTGTCATTATTTTATCTTTCTTATTAAAAAATAAGAACAAAGATACACATTACAAATACACATAATATACAAATAAAACAAACAGTGTTTTATTTTCAGGTACAATAGGTGTATTTAGCAGGAGCATTCAAGAATTTGAATGAACAAATATAAAAACAAAAAACTATATAGACTGATTCCTAAAGCAACTGTATTAAAGTTTTTCAGTCAACAGTAGTGAGTGATTTTTCTCTTTGCTTTTTGTTGTTTTATTAACATTAAAGGAATAGTTCACCCAAAAATAAAAATTCTGTCATCTGTCTGTCAATTCTGTCATAGTGTTTTATATTTATACCATCATTTACTCAAAAGTTGTTTTAAACCTGAGTGAGTTTCTTTCTTCTGCTGAACATAAATGCTATTTTGAAGAACATGGAAAACCAAACAGTTGCTGGTCCACAGTGACTTCTACATGATTTTTTCCTTCTAAGAACTTCAATGTGACCAGCAACTGTGTGTTTACCCACATTCTTCAAAATATCATCTTTTGTGTTCAGCACAAGAAAGAAATTAATACAGGTTGGGACAACGTGAGTGAGTAAATAATGACAGAAATTAAATTTTAGGGTGAACTATCCCTTGAATGACAGTCGGCTGCATGTTTAATACTGTCCCTTTAAGATCTGCGCGCATCTAATATACAGGCACTTATCCGTTTTTCTCTGAACTGTTTACTTTCATTTTAGACATAACCAATTGAGTCTATATGTAAACCTTGTGTGTTTTGACAGTATTAGCGCAAAAGATAACATAGTTCAGTAATCAGGCGCTGTTTAACAGGCTTTTTAGTGCGCACGCTTCGGGTGTATGCGCTCAGAAAAAGCAGACGTCAGACCAGCGTGCGAATGAAACATTTAACCGGCAAGGCTTGTATGCAAATAATGTACTTTTGCGATCGCGAATAAGTGCAGTGTCCTGTCTACCCCTGTATGTCATGTTGTACGGAGGCGCCAGAATGTGTACTGTAGCACGATACTACGATATTTCTTCAAAAGAAGATCGTGGAGACATTTTTATCGCCCACGATCAAAAATCATCATATCGCACACCCCTAAATAAAGCTGTTATTTTTTGTTTTCTTTGCGCACAAAAAGTATTCTCGTAGCTTCGTAAACTTATGGTTGAACAACTGATGTCACATGGACTATTTTACCGATAGCCTTTGCAACGTTTCTGGACCTGGGAACATTTCAGTTGTACTGCTGTCTATGGAGGGTCAGAGAGCTCTCGGATTTCATTAGAAATATCTTAATTTGTGTTCCGAAGATGAATGAAGGTCTTACGGGTTTGGAACGACATGAGGGTGAGTAATTAATGACACAATTTTCATTTCTGGGTGAACTAACCCTTTAATAGTGGATTAAAGGATTGAAAAATTTCAATTTTGAAAAAACAAACAAACTGGAACTGCCTGATACTCAATTAATCTGTCAATTGTTTGATTGATAAATTAATTGTATAATGCGCACAATGCTCACTTTCAGATAATGTAATTTTTGTGCTATTTATTGTGCACAATCCCCATCTGCGCAGTTCAAGCTTGAAGTACCACTTAAAATCTACAAAGCCCCGGTCTCTACCACAGGAAATGCACTTCACCAAACCAAGTGGCACAGAATGAGTCAGGAGTCGTTCACACTGGACAGGGCAAAACATAGTGCAGGGGTCTTTCAAAGTCGACCCACTTTAAAACGTCTTAAAAACACAGCACTTATGCTGAAGCAGCAGAAGATACTAGAAAAACAGTGAAACTCACTGAAGGTCTGCCTCAAACAGACTTCCATTGAAAGGCTTATGTTCAATGAATTGGATATAAACAAAATATTTATTTTTAAAGTTTTTATAACATCTACTGATTGATTTATTTGTCTGCCACAGTCTAGTATAATGTAAAGAATGCCTCAAATATATTTCAGATGCTTCATGTCCATTTTAAAATAAGCTTGCCCTTCAGCAATTTACAACAAATTCACAACCTTACTCTCTATATTTGGCCTTCCATCTTTCGTCTTCCATCTGCGTGAGAGCAGAGACCAAAGGTATGAGCGCCCTTTCACAGAAAAATCACATGAATATTCAATACAGCATTACACATAATTGAATATTCAACATCAGAGAGTACTGCTCAGTTATTCACTGAGAACATGATGTGGTTCTCAGCTTAAGAGAGCACACTGTCGGCTAAGAGAGATGATGACACACACATACACACACACACAAACCTAAAGTTTCCAACCGATTCAGTGGCTTTGAAGTCTTGCTCCAGTCCTGCTCACACACACACACACACACACACACACACACACGCTGATTCACTCTCTCACATGCCGTACGCTCACACACAAAAAGGCCACACATTCTGTCATGAGAACACAAATGTGCACACAACAAACAAACGCTCACACACTCGCTATCAAATGGGTAGGAGGACATTAATTCAGTGTTAAACTCGCCTGCGAGCTAAAATCAGACTGTTTATATGACCCTGATCCTTCAAATGTAGTGTCGTGCAACCTTTTCATTCTCACATAAACATACACAAATGCGTGTACACAAACAAGCAAACACATCCATGCTCATGCTATACACACATACGCTCATTCCACTTCCTGTAAACAATAGTGTTTTGTAAAAAACCATCCCAAAAGCTGCAGTGCATTCTCCATTATGCATAATATAAATCATATTTAGTAAGCTAATGCTTCACCCACACACACACAGCTTGAGGATGCCCTTTAAAGGGTGCCACTGTATAACTCTCTTTCTCTCCCACACAAACAAACAAACACACACAAACACAAGCTTCTGTCAGGGAGTTTTTCCAAATGGCGTCCTTCTCTTTGGACTAAAAATGCTGAAAAGGTAATACTAAAAAGTCTCATGATATTAATTTTGGACTTGGTACACATTTTACACATGGTATGGACAAAAAAAGTATCAAAAACTACCATGGTTCTAGCTAGGGATGCACCGAACGTTTGGCAACTGAAATTACCGAAATAGCCGAATAAGCGAAAAGACCGAATAAATTATACCAAACAATAAAGTGACATGATCAAATAGGCACGCACTAATGCAGCAAACGTGTCAGCAGTGTGGAAGCATTTAAAAGTGTCCGAGAAAGACACAAAAAAATCATTATAAGCACCGACAGCCAGAGACTGTTCAGTACTGCATTGCATGTCTTCAATGAGAAGAGGAAGGGTGGTTGCTGGTTACTGTGTGATGATTGAAATCGCAAAACGGCCTTAAACAATTAGTAAATAAATAGCAGAACGTTATTATGTTTTCTAAGACACACACACGGATTGCATGTATTCAAACAGCGCTGCACGAGCTCGCAGCGCCAGGGTTCAAAGTCCAAAGCACGAGGAAAATCTGAGCTGAAACAGTGCTACGCGTCAGTTGCTCAGTAACATTTTTATTAATTTTTGCAAGGCTTGGATGTGACAATGTGATACGTGAGACAAACATCTTCCCAAATTCTTAATGAGAATCATTCATAAATCAGATCTTCCTGGTGGTTTCCGCCAAAATAAAAGCTCCATCAACATTCATAAATGTTAGTATTGTAATTTTACTGTTGTTCTGTAATATAAATTAAAAAAGTAAGAATAATAATGATAATAATAATTACAACAGCCATATTAATACATTTATTATAACATTCACACATAGTGTTCAAATCTGTAATACATTTGTATCTGCGGGATCTGAAATATTTTCTAATATTTTAAAAGAATATACTAATAATATATATATATATATATATATATATATATATTAATAACTTATTAATTTTAAGTTAAATTGAGCTTTATTGGTGTAATGTCTGCTAGAATGTTAAAAAATGTTCAGTGTTGTGTTGTTTTGTAATTGTTTTTTTTTCTTTGAAAAGCAAAACAAAACTGTAAAAAGCAAAATTTGGGTATTTCATTTACGCAATGGTGAAAAAAACTGGCAAAATACATTGGGAAAAAAAATGCGAAAAACCTTGTTGGGTATTCAGTGTTTAATTTTGTTCTGCTTCGGCCAAGAATTTTCATTTCGGTGCATCCCTAGTTCTAGCATGGTATTTTGGACTTATATCATAGTAATATATTAAAATTATTGGACGTATCTTGCAGTACATGCATAAATACCATGGTAAATACATTTCAGTACCATGTTATAAATCAAAGTACCATGGTATTGCTAATTGATACCAGCACTGTATCATGGTACCGCCAGAGTAATTTTTTGTAAGGGTACATGTACTGTAATATTTTTTTTTTCTAAATTTCAGATGGCAATACAATGATTTGCTTTAAAAAGGGTTAGTTCACCCAAAAATGAAAATTAGTCCATGTTTTACTCACCCTCAAAGCATCCTAGGTGTACAGTCAGGTCCATAAATATTGGGACATCGACACAATTCTAACATTTTTGGCTCTATACACCACCACAATGGATTTCAAATGAAACGAACA
>JAFVLL020002980.1:0-19873 GCA_021397915.2 Tor tambroides | reverse complement strand
TGTTCGTTTCATTTGAAATCCATTGTGGTGGTGTATAGAGCCAAAAATGTTAGAATTGTGTCGACGTCCCAATATTTATGGACCTGACTGTATATGACTTTCTTCTTTCAGACGAATCCAATCTGAGTTATTTTAAAAATTTTCCTTGCTCTTCCAACAGTTAGAATGGGAATAGGTGGGTGTTTTTGTTCAACAGTCCAAAAGTAATCAAATAAAGCGTGCGCATCCGTAATAAAACGTGCATCACATTGCTCTGGGTGGAGAACAAAGGCCTCCTGTAGCGAATCCATGTGTTTTGTAAGAAAAATATTCATATTTAAAATGTTATAAATACTTTTTTCTCACTTCCACTGACTGTCATATGTGCAAGCCGTTCTGGCGGATGACGTAGGACGTATGTATTAGATGTAAGATTTGTCTAAATGTAACATGCCAATTAAAGTAACAGAAACACCGTGGTATTGAATCCTAATATGGTAATCATTCAGTATCAGTTACCACAGTGCTACCATCTGGTAACATCACCCTAAGTAGTTTTTCTTGCGTCCTCATCTTTGTGTTCTAATAATGATGAATAGGGAAAATATAATGTGTAATTTACAATACTAAGGTAGCCCCGATGCAAATACCATGGGATTCTGTATATTAAAATACCGTCTTCTTATGTGGTACCACAAAAGCCTTTCTGTCACACATACAGTGAACGGTAAAGAAAATACAGCAATAAAAGCAAACAAAGATGCAATACTCAACAATTAGCCAATTATCTCACTTCATCTGTAGTTTTCACACACACCTCCTCATTTTGGCCGTACTGGTGATATATCACACTACTGAAAGTGTTCAGCGCTCCAGTAAAATCCTGCTCTCAGCCTCAATCTAATAATTAGTTATATCAAAATTTGTAACAGGTTTTATGTAATATGTTTGGCTGAAATAATCATCATCTCTGGAGGTGGAACCGTGTGCTAAGGAATTAAGGCCAAGCGCAGACAGACTTGAAGGGCAGCCCTATTCATCCCTTCCTCGTTCTCTGTTTTGCGTATTTTTGTGTACATGTGCTTGTGAATTTGCATTTTCTATGATTGCATGTGTGTGTGTGTGTTTCTATGAGAGCATGTGTGGGAGGGATTTTAGTGGGTGTTCTGACTCAGCTGTGGAAGAATACGATTCCGCAGAAAATGAATCCGACCACCCACCTGCTGCTTTTGACCAAACAATTTTACACACACACAAATACAAACACACACAAACTCACATGCACACTAATTTAGAGCGTTGAAATAAATATGGCTCATAATAACCTGCTTTAGTGTATTTCTCCACAGCACTTAGCTGACATTCAGCATTTGAGAATGATCACGACAACACCACTATAAACCTCTAAACCACATAGCTTCGGACACTAGAACAATATGTAAAACATAGGATTAGGTCTGTCAAAGAAGTTTTTTTCTTCTTGGTCCCACTTTATATTAAGTAGCCTTAACTACTTGCATCAAAAAATAAGTACAATGTACTTATTAAAAACACTTTTGCTGCTAGTGAGGTGGCATACAGGTAAGGTTAGGGTTATAGATTAATCGATCTACATATTTTTTAGAATTTTGGCCATGGGTATTTTTGGTAATATGTCAAAAATGTTTAAGGCAACTTTTTAAAAAGCACTTTAAACATTTTCTGAACACATGAGCAAAGAAGTGTTCAAATTATTCACAGTATGCAGTAAGCATATTTTGAAGCTACAAAATTTCCCAGCGGCGTCACTAAAGTTTAAAATTAGAACAGTTTGAACTCTGGGTTAAAACGTGTCCCTATATGACAAACAAGGTAAACACTGGAAGAAAAGGAGCAGATAAATAATGTCAGGCGTTTGTAACCAACAGCTACTGCACAGCTGACGTGTCCTCTTAAATAAAACAACATTCAGGGCATGGAAAGATGGGGGAAAGAGAGGGCATGAAGAAACAGATAGAGAGAGATGTGCAAATACAAGAAAATAACAAGAGTAGAGGAGAGAAGGATGAATGGAAAAAACTGACAAATTTTGGGGTCTTTTATGAAAAGCAGGAGTGAGTGTGGACTATTTTTAGCCCAAAACCTCTGGCCCTTCGTATTCGCACATGTGTCCTGAATAACAACAAGGCATTTGGAGACTTTGTCCTAGCCGGATGCCACTGCGATAAGCTTTAAGCTTTCACCAACTGAGAATAATTATTATGAGGAAAATTATGTTTATTAATGTACTGGTACATCTGTAGAGCCATTTCCACTTTCAACATGTTAGCATTAATAAATGATAGTAGTTATAGACTAAAGACCTTGACCACTCACTGTAACAGCAAAAGAACGCCTTATTACTTTCATCCAGTGCTTGTTGAAAAGAAGGGAGACCAGATGAAATGCATACAAATTACCTGCTCTCAGTTAGGCTGTTCTGGAGGTGTTTAATAAGCCACAACACTGTCATTAAACACTATCCATCCAATGGCCTTGAGACAAATCCTGTGAACCGCACACATTTAGCAAAGCCGCACAGTGTGTAGCAGCCACATAAAAGCATTCAAATTATCAAGCCTGAAAGAAAAGAAATATCATAGCGATTTTGTAGGTACGCCTGTGGTAATTGTAATGAGCCAAATGTAATGAGTCAGTCACTTAAAGCAGGGGTTTTCAAACCAGAGTCCGGGTTACACCAGGGGGGGCCACAAAGAAATAAGCTGAAAAGTTCAGAGAAAAATAATACAAAACAAAATGAATACAAACAAAAGGATACAACAAAACAAATAAAAAAAAATAAAACAACACAACAAAACAAAAAACAAAACACAACAACACAAAATAAAACAAAACAAAACAAAACAAAACAAAACACAACAACACAAAATAAAACAAAACAAAACACAACACAACACAACACAACAGAAAAAACAAAACACGAAACACAAAACAAAAGGTAGCGGCTATTTGAAAATAGCAGTATTTATTTTGCGATATGCTATTTATATTAAGTGCAAATAGCTATAGATTATATTTACACTGTTAAAATAGAACGATTTTCTGCTATTTATGCTACTTATTGCAAATAGTGGCAATTATCTGCACCTTAATTCAAATTATTAAATGGATGCCACCTTATTGGTACAATAAAGCCCTCCCTACACCTACCCTAAAAGTCAACTTTTTGATTATTTCCTCTGTTTTTATTGAAAATAAAAGCCTTTCCGATGTGATATGAGATTTGAAAAGGGAGGGAAAAAAAGATAGACAAAAGCCGATTTTGCACTCAGGTCGACTGTATCAAAAAGACTACGGTACGCACTTTAACATTCACGCCACTGGAGCTGATGTGTGACAGTCGTCTTTTGTAGTGTTGACTACCCCGATCACACATTGGTGGGCGGAGTTAGTGTAAATAGACACTCTGTAAAACAAAATCAGGGAAAGTGGAAAAATTCTAAGTAAAATAAAATAAAATAAAATAAAATGAATCCCTCGCAAGGGAACCATCATATCTGGGACAGTGCCAACAAAACGAAAAAAAAAAAATTCAAAACGAATGGTCCAAAATATTGGATTTTTTTCTCTGTTTCTAAAATATAATGTAATATTTTGACAGGTTTGATGACAAGTTTCATGTGATTCAACATTTTCACATATGCTTTCTCTTCTCGTTGTATTAAACTTTGACTTGTGTTAACAGCCACAGTAAAGCACACCTGCTGTTTCACAACAAAGGTGTCAGAGACACTGAGCAAAAAAGTCCAGACCAGGCTGGCAGTTAGCGGATGCTCTAGGAGCTGAAATCGATAGAGGAGGGAAAGGTAAGATGATGAGATTTCCTGAGGTTACTCAGGAATCCTCATCACGCAGACAAGCAGGGCTTGTGGGACATTTACATTACTGCGGATTTTAGGCTGTGGAAACTGGAAGAAAGTGTAGGTCTGTAGCTGTGGAGAAACTTTAGAGAACAATCAATTGAAGCAATAAGCGTCCCCTCGCCTCTTTCTTCTCCTGTCTGTTTCTTTTTCCCTTTTTCCTGTTCTCGCCAGCTCTCTCTCTGGAGGCTCGATGTGTGATGTATGGGGCAGCGTTCATTGCAATGCTGTGAGAGTTACCCTCAAAGCAACCAAACCGATAATGAAACACTCGGCTCGCGTTTCCTCTCCTGTAAGACACCATAGCTGCAAGTTGTCTCCGTCAATGCAGGTTCACACTTTTGGGATTCATGTTCTAAATGATATCTTCACTATTATACTAGCAGGTGTAGAAATATAAAACATAAGATTTAAAATATGGCACAGTGAAGGTGGAAAAGTCATGCATGCCCGCAAAACATGAGCCTGTTTACACCTTCTGCAGACATATTCCAGTGACCTGAAAGACCTTTAACTAGAGACAAAGAAGTCATGTTAAAATGCTAAACAACTAATGCAATATGGTGAGTGGAACACAAGCATCTGAGAAAGAAAAAACTGCACCACTGGACATGAAGAGTCGATTAATGGAACTTGTAAGATCTACAAATCATGTGTGTAGTTGAAGTTTCCAGTATGCGCGGACTGTTGGATCAATGCATTGTCTTTGCATTGAATTTCACCTTTCATTCGAGTAGACTGAAGGATTGCTTCTGTCTGCATTTTATTAGTTTATTCAATTTAAACATGTGCACATACAGTGCTGTATGAAAAAATAGCCTTTTTTAATATAAGGGCATACAGATATTGGATTGACATTGAACCAATGACAATAGAAAAGCAGCAATATAATTTAATAAATGGCATCTGGAATGCATATTTTGTAAAGATCTATATGATCTGAATATAATCACATCAAATTTGTATGTTCATGCTTTCAATTTTATTTATGGTAAAACATATTTTCTCATTGGATCCTAAACCAATGTTCAGTTGTCAAAGGCTGAACATTTGATAAAATATTAGCAATGTACAATATGCCCGAAAAAATCATTCTGAATAGACTGTTATTTATTTATTCATTTATGTTTTTAATGGCAAAAGATGTTTTTGGTTCCAAATGTTGTAGTTATGACTTACAGTAGCACAGGCTAACAAAGCCAAGCCAAGACATTGACTAAATAATTTGGACTAGAGACAAAAATCCACATACTGGCATACTGAAACTGGACTAGCAGAGCAGCACTTCAGATACTTTGTAGTTCTGTCTCAAAACAACACGTAAGGTGATGCTGACTTTCATCTTCGCTTTGAAATGATTAGAGACTCTCATAACCTTACATTAAAAAGTGCACTGAGAAATCAGCAGTGAAATTAATTAACCCAAACCCCAGTCGGCAGTGCAATAACATGCTAACGGCTCTCCACACTCAAGAGCGTCTTGTGGCAGTGAGTCATTTCATCTCCTGCCTGACAACTCAGCTTTTCTTCATGTTGTACTGCCAACACAGGAAGAGCTGATCATAGGCGGGATCTCGGTATGTTGAAGAAAACACAGTGACACATAAAGGAAATGGCAGAGAAAGAGAAAGAGAAATGTGAGGTTAAGAATTTTAAGTTTAAAAGAAAAGATGATAGTGAGAAGATGGAAAAGCCAGACTGTTCCAAGGGAAGGGATGAAAGGCTAGGAATAAGAAAAGAGGGTGGAGAGATGGATCAAAGTAAGAGGAAGGAAATGATGAAGAACAAGGATAATGGATGCAGACTAGAAATGTCAATGTGCTTGCCTTTTGCTTTATATCATCTTCACTTTGCCTTTAATGCCTAAAAATACAATAAAAACCACTGAACAGTCAGACCTCACATACACATAGGAGCCTTAGCGCTCTGATAGGGATGTCCATGTTTTGTTTAAGCCTGTATCTTGTCCAATCCCATTCCAATAGCTTCACCCTCCCAATATGTTCACACTATAATATGCATTGTACTTTCCAAAAACAGCATTCATAAAAGCCCATAAATATTATCTAAAAAAAAAAATCACTGGACAAAATTTTCATTTTTAAATAATGATTAACTTTTGATACTTAAGATTGGTATCGACTATACTAGACTAGACTAGACTAAACTAGACTAGACTAGAATAGAATAGAATAGAAGATTCGGTGTCCATAGAAGGTATGAGTTAATTAGGGATGTAACAATTAACCGCGAGCCGGCTGAAAATCGATTCAAATATGTGACGATTCAAATCGGTTGAGATGCTAAACTAATCGCGATTCAATTCAGTTAGGGGTTTCTATTCATCTTGCCTCTGTATAATGCATATTAAAGTTCATAAGTGCAGCGGTGCTTTGTTTACAGCGGAAACCAAGGAAACGCTTTAAGCGCCACCTTCTGGCAGAGAGTGAATCTGTGTCTCATTCAGCTCGTCTGCTGTTTCATTTCATGCAGATATTTTTTATGTATAGCTTCACAAAACTGAAGTCAGACTATTCTGTTTTTGCTTCAAATTTCGAAATTATACAATCTAGTTTAGATTAAAAACTGCTCATGTTGCATGTATGCAGCATCTTTGTTTGGATCATGATTAAAATACAGTGGCTGCCTCTTATTTTAAATGGAAAGAGCACAGACAAAGCCTTATTTTGTTTATATGAAGAGATTTCTTTTATTTGTGTTATTTATTTGATTTGGGGTTTGTTTTAAAATTTCAGTTTAGTTTTGTTATTTACATTTACATTATATGTACATTTTGTTTGTACTTTTATTCAAAGCGACTTACAAATGAGGACAATAGAAGCAATCAAAACCAACAAAAGAGCAATAATATGCAAGTGCTATATTAGTGTATTATTAAGTCAAGTCAAGTCAAGTCAAGTCACTGTTATTTGTATAGCGCTTTTAACAATGTAAATTGTGTCAAAGCAGCTTTACATCAGCTTGATATAAAACTGGGTGGCTTTACATCAGCTTTACAGTATTTAGACGGGGAAATAGTGTGTCGAAATAGTGTCATTCTCCTCTGGCCAGACAAAATCAGCAGTTTAAATTTAGGCTGCAGCAGAGTCACATTGTGCAAAGGACTCATCTGGTTCCTGAGGTCTTGTCCCGATGGCCATCTAGGAAACAGGGTCTTCTATTATAGTGTTATATTTCAGTTTCACAAAGAAACATGCAGCATTCTGTCCAAGCAATAATAAAAGGACACATTTCATTTATAATTTGTCTTAAATCTCATTTTGTTAAATTGTGAATCGTTACATCCCTAGAGTTAATAAAATGTATTCACTGCATTAGGGTTGGGCGATGTCTACCAAATTGCCATCAGACGATGTCTAAAGTGAAACATTGACGATGACATCGGGGGTGGGGGGGGCAGATGGGATATCAGTTCGCTAGATGGCCATCTGCCATTAAAAAAACTTTCATTAAAAACATAACATACTAATTTTCCACGATATATTTTTGTCTTCATCTCATCAGCAATTTCGATTTTGGGATGCTCTCCAGCAGCTGGACGCGAGTGGTGCCATGTGATGTGAAAAAATACTATAGAATCCATTCTAATCAGTGATGCTGTCCACACTGGATGCGGTGCAATGCGAAGTGACACAACGAATCCCTGACAGTAAATTGGCGCCTCATTCTATATATGAAGTACTGACGCAAAGTTCAAATGACACGACGTGACAACTGTCGCACCCGGTTTAGACATGAAGCAATGCGGAATACACTTAAATCCTAAATACATTACAAATAGGAATATTTGGTGTAGCCTATTTAATCTAATCTAATTTAATATAAATTATTTTGAAATTTTTTGCTGTTTTTGTATGCTTCATTTCTAGTAGCCTATTCGTTTGGTGTTTTTTGCACAATAAAATCTTTACTGTTTAAATTGTGTTCATTGAACTGTTTTGATTGTAATTTGTATTGTGATAGGGAACAACTTCATTATGATATTATCATTCATTCATTCATTCGTTTGTTTTACAGAATAGAACAGATTAGAATTTCAGAAAAAGAATAGAATTTCAGGATTCAGTGTCCAAGGAATGTATGAATTAATAAAATATATTCACTGAATGTAAGTTGTACGTTGCTTTAAAAAAAGGTTTCAATAAAAATGTCATATGCATAAATGTAAATGTCAATACACAACAGAATATAATAAGATACAAATGAATATTTTATTGCCACATAGCTGGGCTGGTGGAAATCGACAGATACAATAGAGACAACACGTTAACATACAGTTACATAAATGTGCACTATATTGCATTATATATTATATTTAACACTGTGCATTATATACAGTATGCCATACCATACCAAATATGGTAAATGGTATATACACAATAAACATTCTTAAAAGCAAATATAAAACCCAAATAACCATAAAATTGTGCATAGTTAGGATGGAAAAATAAACAGTTCTATCAACGTTTAGATGGAAGAATAAAATACGTCTCATTTCTTCTGTTATTGATGTAAAAAGATGCATGTCTACTCAAACTCGATGCTATTTTGGTTTAAATTAATCTGTCACAGACGCTAGCCAATTAGGAAAATATCAACATGAACAGGCTGCATGAAATCCCCAAAACGACACAAAGTAAAAGAAAATACAACCCACACTGCATTAAATACAGGTTCACTTGCAGGGAGGATAAGGTGAATCATTGCCTGCCGAGTGCATGAAACCATTAGAATTCACTGTGCATTTAGAAAGCAAACAATATAGATAAGCAATAGGATAAACAATATTGGTACTGTTTTGGATCAACATATGATACCTAATGTAAAATCTTTTAAAGATACTGGAGCAAAACCAGTTGAGAACATCAGAGGCTCATGATCCTAGCAAGCAGAAAAAAAAATGATTAGCAACGGTGATGGCAGTGAGATCAGATGGAGAGGGCAGAATGAAAAACATGAATGAAGAGAGTGAACGGAGGGAGGGAGTGCAGGTGACTGGAGACTTCCGTTTCATATAAGAGCTTTAATATGTGAGAAACAGGATTGAATGTCTCTGTGGAGGTGATAAGAAAGAAAGGGAAGGGAGAGATGTACAACGTGCTGAACAGCCTGATACATGTGTTCAAGACGAGCTGGCCAATGAGGTTGCAAGGTACACCTCATTTTCAAAATGCTGAGGAAAAAAACAGTATGTTATGTAACGATTCTGTGCTAAAGCATTAGGAAATGAGAACATCATATGCAGCATAAACTGGAAAAGCCCTCGGAGACTACTTGAGTGTATGCAAAGAACAAATCTTATTTATATGATTACTGTGGATGAATAAATTGCTTTGGTGCATTAAAAATGATCCAAGTTGCTTTAAATCGCTCCCTGTTGTGGTACAGGTCACCTTTTCAAACACTTCACAAGATGAATGTGATTGACTACTCTAGTCCTAATTGCCTGTTGGAGGAAAACTTATGCACATTAAATGACACCTTAGAGACCAATTTAGCTCACACGTAGAAATATTTTCCCAAGCATTACTTAACATGTATTTGTGTCGGTGTCTATAGTATATCATCATATCTTTATATTAAATCTATTCACGTTTTAATAACAGAGTAAGCCCATCCATAAAAGAAATGCTTAATTTAAGCCATATTTCAAGGTAGGATTTCACAGACTAAATAAATAATCAATAATCTAAATAAATAAATCTAAATAAATTATAATTATAAATAAGTAATAATAATAATTATAAAATATATACATAAATGAATATTAATTCATATTTGAATAATACTAAATTAATCATAATAATTATACATATAATTATTACTAAATGTATAAATGTATTAAAAATAAATAAATGAATAAATAAATAAATAAATAAATAACAATAATACACATAAATAATAATTATAAAATGTATAGATAGATAGATAGATATTATCTGAAATTAACATAGTTACACTGGTAATAAAATATCTTATCAAACTAGAAGCTTTCCATACAGCTCCAAGAATGTGTAAGTTCTTAGTATCAATCTCTCATTATAACTAAGATTTATTAAGATTCTAGACTCTGAAACAACTTTCTTTTTCAACTGACATCACCTTATTTTGTTAACTTATTTTGTTCATATGACTACATTAGGTCAATCTATATCCTGTTTCACTTAGAAATACATTACATTATGGAAATAAACACATCCAATTAAGACATCAAAAGCTTTGCTCTAACTTTCCAGGGTTAAATGATTTTCATTTTGGATCAAGCTGCCATAAATCTAGTCAAATAAACAACTGTCTATTTGCCTCCTGAGGGCTACAACAACAGACGAGACTTAATTGACTGACGTGCCCATCTGATTGTCTCTCTGTTAAGAAGCAAAGACTCATATATGGATATTGAAGTCTTCTGGCTGGCTGACACTCTTGTCAATATGACACGGATCGTTTATGCAGTCAGACCTACCCGCTGACAGCACCTATTAGGACACTCACGGACATCTATGACCCTTATTAGCATTCAATGCACACAACACAAAACAATTCGATACAAATAAACACATCAGTACTATCAATAAAACAGGTCTATACACACTCTTAATGAAGATTAAAGGTAAGGCATGTTGCATCATTGATGTATATAGATTTCATTTAAACCTGGAAATAAACCTGGATTGTGCAATTATGAACATTTAAAAACAAAAGGTCACTAATCAAATAAGCAAATTTGTGCAAAACTTGCTGAGTTTATGCAGCTCAAGTTGTGCTGTCATTAAAGCAGAAATAAGACATTAAGACATATGGCCAGTTTTACTAAACAGGGCAACATGTCATTTACATATCGACCAACGCAATATACCAAGCGCAGCGCAAATTAACGTAGTCGCAAATAAAGAATAAAGAAGTAAAGAAGCCACAGTACGCTGAAAAGAACCGAAAATTAAGGCTTGCTAGAAGTTTTGATAGACCTGGTATTGCGTGACTCCTAGTTGAGGGTTCAAAATCGTCTTTTATTTCCTGAAGCAAATTAAAAATAACATGGCTTGGCAAACAATATGTTCGGATAATGTGTTCTTCTGGCATTCAAAATAAATTAATACTTGTGGAAAAAATCCTCTCCCTTCTACCATGCACTCTCTGTTCTCTGCGGTGCCTCCTCCTAGCAACACTAATTACAGCTATGGCCGTGGCCTAATGGATAGAGAGTTGGACTTATAACCCAAAGGTCGTGGGTTCGAGTCTCAGGTCCGGCAGGGATTGTAGGTGGGGGGAGTGAATAACCAGCACTCTCTCCACCCTCAATACCATGACTGAGGTGAGACCCTTGAGCAAGGCACCGAAACCCCAAACTGCTCCCCGGGCGCCGCAGCATTGGCTGCCCACTGCTCTGGGTGTGTGTTCACTACTGTGTACATACACTTGGATGGGTTAAATGCAGAGGACAAATTCCGAGTATGGGTCACCATACTTGGCCACACACCACTTCCCTTTCCCCTTTTTTGGGCATTAAATAATGGCGCAAATACCAGTAATTTGACGAGCGCAAACGTTAGTAAAACGCGTTGCGTGATTCATTTCAATACACTCCTCCCATAACTTTTGCGTCTGAAAGGGAAACTCCTAGAAATGCATATTCAACAAGGTCAGGCGCAAAAATAACGGTGTCCACGCCTTTTCAGCGCTAATTCTTCACTGCGCATCTTTAGTAAAACCTGAGTACAATTTTAACGCCAAAAGACGGTTTGCGCTGGCGCAAGCTGTTAGTAAAACTGGCCCATAATGTTTTAAAGGGGTCATCGGATGCAAAATTCACTTTTCAAGTTGTTTGAACATAAATGTGTGTTGGAAGTGTGTGTACACATTCATCGTATAATGATAAAAATCCACCCAGTGTTTTTTTTTTAAATCCCTATTTTAAAATCCTCTTTCTCAAATCAGGCTGTTCTGAGGTTCCTGTCAGAATGACGTTGTTCTGTACAGGCCCCTCCCACAATAGTTGATTGACAAGGCCATCTTACCTTAGACCCGCCCTGAGTGAGCTGAGAGCAGTCCACCATTGTGTCGACTCCGGTGGAGGGGAAGACAAGAATGTCTCCAATTAAGCGATTGAGGTGTTTTGTTGTTGGATGTAATAATGAATATAGCAGTCGTCAGTTACTCCCGACATCTGAGCCGCTGAAGACGCAGAGGATTAACGTTACTTTCATTTTGAAGTGAATGCGCTGATCCCCGATCTGCCTAAATGCGTCTGTTCGTGTGAATCATTCGTGATCCAGCTTCATCTACACAAGAAGTGAGTATAACGTTTTTTTATGAATCTTTGCAAATCGCCTTTCCTAATAACTTGCTAGTTAGCCAGTACTGCTCGTCACCCCATGGAAGAGAGGGGCGGGGTCAATAGAGCTCATTAGCATAAAGCAACATGGACTAAAAAAACGACTTGATGAAAACAGAGCTGATTTTGACATGGTAAAGAAGGTGTTTCTTACACTACCATTGAGAAATTTTAGCCAAAGTATGTTATAAACTTTTCATTAAAAGAATCATATCAACTTGTGGAAAATGGGCAACCGATGACCCCTTTAAACTTGATATTTTTAAACTGATTTTTGGATCCTACTGTATAAGCATGATTAAATTTAGCACAACTGCTAACCTCCCAAATTTTTGAAGTGTCAATTTAATTAATTTTCATTAACACAGGCACAGCTCAGCTATACTAAAATAATTATAGCAATACGTAAAATGCGATTTAAGCACTGGATCCACAAGAAACTCAAAAGCTGATTTATTAATTTATGACAGGCATCTTCACCTCACAGTAACTGGCTGCCTACCAATGATTTTCCCCTCTAAAATTGCACATTTCCCAACTTATTGATGATCTCACCACTTGCTCCACTCTGCTGTCAATCCCATAATGCCCCTCAAGTCTGCTGCTTGGCTCCCATAGAGAAAGAAATGAAAGCCTTACTCATGCTCTGCCCTCTCCACTCCAGACAAGAGAAGCAGCATCACGTTAATTGAATAAATAAAACATATAATTTTCAAACCCTATGTTTTCCAGACTTCCAGACAGAAATTTGTGGAAATATGTATTTCTTTGTATCTTTATATCTTTGTAGACTGAAAAACAACATGTACTCAACAGGGATATCAACACTACATATTTCCATAATCAACTAGTCAGACTGGTTGTCTGAATGGCTAGCTGGAATGTATAAGTAAACTAACAATTAAACAACAGCACAGACTTAATCACAGAATGTTCAGTAGATTTACTGACAGATATACGGCAAATATATAGGCTAAATCTATAATCTTTTATTGCAAAATATCTTTGTCGTAACAAAAAAATTTGAAATGGATTATGCAAAATAACAGGAACATTGCTCTCAGCAAACAATTTGAAGACTGACAGTAATTGTCTTAAAATTTATTGAAAGTGGTCGACTTATTGGAAAAGTGGTGCTGTAATGGTTGTAGTGGCAGGGCTTTAAAGTTAATTAAATTAAACATAAGACGCAACTTCTCAGGCAGAGTTAACTGTCGTCAGTGATTCACTGCATTTGGCACAACGCTCTGTGAAAAGTTGCATCTCTACAGTCATTCCCTTTAAAGCACCACTGCTAAAAATATTATAAATTAGTCAATCTTGCAATCTACAGTAGTAGTCTGTCGTATGACTTGATTGACACTGTTGAAGAAAAAATTCTTCAATACATAACAGCAAAATAAATATGAATATTTACCATGACAATGGTCTATTTTGTGGCTTTTATATGGCAAAAAAAATGTTATGCATGAAAATTGCATTAAAAAATAATGCATTTACTACCATTCAACAGTTTGGGGCCAGTAAGATTTTTTTATTTTTACTTTTACTCCGCAAGGACAGATTTAATTGATTTCAAAAGATGTCTATTTCAAATAAATGCTGCTCTCTTGATCTTTATTGTCATCAAAGAATCCTGAAATGTATTAAAGTTTATACTAAATTATTAACCAGAATTATTAACAACCGCTTTCAACATTCATAATAATAATTGTTATTTCTTGAGCACCAAAACAGCATATTAGAGTACTTTCTGAGGGATACTGAAGACTGAAGTAATGGCTGCTAAAACTCCAGCTTTGCCATCACAGGTATAAATTTAATTTTAAAATATATAAATACAGAAAGCAGATCTTTTAATTGTAATAATATTTCACAATATTACATTTTTACTGTATTTTTTGTTAAATAATTACAGCCTAAAAGACTTCTTTGAAAAACACAAAAAAATCTTACCAACCCCAAACCATTTTGAATGGTCGTGCATATGTAAATTTGATGCATAAATACTGCATTAAAAATATGTATATGCATGCTCGGATGTGGGAAAGGAGATGTACATGAGTGAGTCAAACAAGCACAGTACAAAGAGCATCAACTAAGACCAAGAACAGTCAAAAGAACATATGATGTTAAGTGTGATAATAAGAGAAGCTGGCACATCTGCTTAAGTGTCAGTCACGCAACATGGTTTTGAGTCTAAAAATTCATCCAAGAGACAATTCCTGATTTCCATCTCATTCCCCACTACAACCCCCGCTAACAGCACATATGTTACCACTCTCAAAACCATACTGACGTAACAGCCAGAAGACAGGCGTATGCAGAGCGTTAAGATAGCACACGATGAGTCATAATAGTCTGTCACCGATGGCAACTCCACTCAGGGTCACGGACCACCAATGAAGGATGTGCATATCTCAAATCAAGAAGAAGGGATAAGAAAAGACAAGCCATTCAACACTCGATTAAGTCAGTATGAGTTTCTCATACTGTATGGAGGCCCGCATAACAAAATGGAGCTGTTCTGTGCTGGGCTTGGCCAAGATAGTCACTCAACATAGGGTGTACAGCGTGATAAAAAAGAGGCATGCTGGTCTGGATATGAATTATGCATGAAAAGAAGGCAGAAATGGAGATGGTCATGTTGGAACAGATTGGTGTCTCCATCAGCTAAAAGAGATTTTTATATTCACCAGCAGCAGTTTGTGTGACTGGGCATTTTCAACACAGTGTGATAGCTGGAAAGTCCAAAGCTCCTTTAGAAGAAAACGGCATTTTCTGAGCTTCTTTTAATGCGAGAAATTTATGCTGCCCTTGGGCTATAAACAATAGCTTAAGTGCCTTAGGAGCACCACAATATATATGTGTGTGTGTGTGTTTATGTTTATGAGCCTATACGTTTGCTTGGGTGTGTGTCTCAGGTGTCCGGTCTGAATGTCTAATTGTTATCGTCTGCCTGTGTTTTTCAATGTCTCCTGAGATTTATTATTAAAATCCTGAGTTTAGAAGAAGTTCCTCGTTCCTGTTTCCTCAGTGTGTGTGACACTACCATTCAAAATTTTTGAAAGAAATTTCTTAGGCCCACTAAGGAAACCATGATACATTTTGCGGAACAAAAAGAATAGAAATTTCAAAAGAACAGCATTTATCTGAAATGGAAATATTTTGTAGTATTATAATATTGTCACATAATTTAATGCATGCTTGCTGAATAAAAGTAGTAATTTCTTTTAAAAAAAAATCTCGCTGATTACAAACTTTTGATTGGTAATGTACATAGTGAAATACTACTACTACTACTACTAATAATAATAATGCAGAAAGCAAAATAGAACAACCACAAAATGTTCACATTTGGAGGAACTATTTCCATCTCTATTTTCAACTATTCAGGCCAAACTTCAACTTCAAAAACTGCACTAATGTTTGGTCAACGGACATACAAGTCAATGTTTTATTTTAGTTTTCACTACTACACTTTATGTGGACTACAGTGTGAAGACAACAGCTTTGCATGTAGAACTGTGTTGTAACATGCCGAAGGCTGTACTTGAGGGACATGTGACTCATCTCTTTCTCCAGCACCTTTGGACACTATGTAGCAGACACCAGGTACACTTCTTGATTTAGTATTCTGTCTCCCCACTCTCTGACTCTGTGTCTGCCTCTCCCTCATAATACGAAACCAAGCAGGACAGCTCAAGAATGTACAGGTCTACGCTACAAAACACCAAGTTAGGTAAAACTGCCATCATTTACAATTAAGTAAGATCATTATTTCATTTCATCATTGTTATGTGTTGAGTGTGAAAAGGGTGTATAAAGATATGGAATGGTACAAACTTTAAGTATTAAAAATGTTGCTGAATAATTTAGAGAGTGTCAATGTTTTCCCTCCAATTATTAGTGCTGATTCCTTCATTAAGTCACACTAAATTTGGAAGTATTGCAGGATTACTAAGGAGTCCCACAAGGCTCAGGTTTAGGTCCGGTGACTTTTACTACTTTATAATTTTGACGGATCATGTTGTGCAGTGTATTGCAAACCGATTTAATGGTATTCACATTTAAAATGTGGTTTAAAAGCTTGAAAAAAACATTAATCAGAAAACAAAAAAATCTTGCTGGCATCTTGCTTGATGACATGCTACACTTCCAACAGCAAGTAGAAAACTAATGAGAATTTATCATCAACTGAGGAATTAATCAAGTAGACTACTGAGAATTACACTCCTACAGTTCAACAGTCTTACAGTTGTAGTTTACTGGCATGCATGCTTTTTAATGATTACTGTTGGCCAATGACACAGAGTGCACTTTATGATTTAACATTTCCAAGCCAATTTTACACCAAATTCCTCATTATATGCAGTATTTCTCTCTTTTTCCAAAGAAATACAAACTCATGAATGGGCAACCAAGCCTAGAAATTCCATCTGTTCATACTGAATTGGAACAAATTTATGCACCATACTCCTATGGTAACATAACACGCTTACAGTATATTATATTCTCTCAATAGTTTATGATCAATCTAGTGAGTGCCTTTTTACTGGGGTTTTAATTGCTACTGTAATTATGTAAGTGTACTGTTATATTTATCATTTTTTATGGAGCACATGGCAACAGTGGAGCACTGCTGATAAATAACGAGCAAATAAGTACATCATGTTAGAAAGTGGTTCACATGCTACTTAATCATTTTTTGTTCTTGACACTGTCATATATATATATACAGGCTATATATAATTTTATATTTAAGTACTAAAGTATTTATATTCTAAAACAAATAAAATAATTAGAAGTCATTGTATACTGAATCAAGTGTAAAGACATCAGAAAAGTAACTGTGTAAGTCTGCCTCTTTACAGTTACTCCCAAGGACTTGTAAATCTAAGATTTTCAAGAACTACTTTATTTACAATGCTTCTGGGAAACAGTCCGTAATTCTATGATGATTTTGCACAGCTTTTTTCACAATCCACTTACGGTTGCGATGCTTTCGGGAAAAGTGGCACCATTCTGCCTAAGGTCCTTCATAAATCTATTCAGCTCTTTGAGATCTGTTGATAAGGGGCTGGCCAGTAGTTATTAGTTCTGAATTGGGTGAGTTAATGTCTTGTGATGTGAAGAGAAGAGCCACAGTATCTCTGACTGCAGAGCAACGCTCGTTCATGCACCTCCACGGCACAGCACACCTAATAGGACTGAGGCAGCATGGAGGAAATGTGAAAATCAACTGAAGGGTGAAGGAAATGAATTGAAAGAAGGAAGAAAAAATAGAGTCCTGCAGGAAGATGCTGCAGCCTCTGATAAATGAATGATTCACTGTCTCCAAACTATATCTGACTGCCACGTTCTGACAACATATTTCAGCCGCACCTGAGGGAACAGATTGAAATTGAACATGCTCAGGAGAGACGGAAGGGCAAGCTGGTACAGGACAGAGGAAATACTAGTCGTGATCGCACAGGTTTTGGGTCGCAAGTCTTTGCTGTATCAGAGGGTTGGGTCAAGGTTTGGCTGGTTAACATGGCCTTGTTAGTCCCTGCTGGTAGATGTCGTAACTACACCATCTGGCAGCAAAACTTTTTGCACAAATCTCTAAATATTTATTCTGAGTTTTATTGAAACTAACCATTTGAAATGATTTATAAAAACATTTAAATGAGAGATGCTACTTACACTTTAAGAAAACAAATGTACAAATGAAAATTGCATTATCGCAATGCTGATTAATTTGATAACGCTAGGCAAAATTGTCACAAATGCATAATAAATATTCAATAGATCACCCAGTCCTAATGTCAGCATAAAAAGTAGAATTATGAATTCATCACAGAGAAGCACTCAGATACCTGATTCATCATCAGAGCTCATTTAAGCAGGCTACTAATTAATGATACAACGACTGACCATGATTGAAACTGTAATTTGCCACACAAGTCTTTAAATATGCGATAATGGCTTCGTGAAAAATTCATGTTTCTTTTTTGAGTCTCCATAGGATGAGTGGTAACATTAGTGGTTCTCAGCCACAATGACAGACTTTAGTTCCCAATCAGCAATACAAATGACTTTGACTCAAGCAGTGATTTGTAAATTACCAATCATCAGAAAGATGGAGTGTAAGAAAGGTCAAAAAAAATTTGACGTCCATCTCTCCTTTTTCAAAACACAAGTTTTTCCATTCCTGTTGCTACTCAAGAAAATGCCCTACAGAGGGACTCAATGTCACAAGGGAAAACTGTCAAAAAGGCAAAAGATTAAATGTAACATGCTATTTAATAGCAGAATCCCATCGTGACAACTTACCCCACACAAGGTCAATGTGTGGTAGCAAACTCTTTCTTCTTTTTTTAAACAAAAAACTAAAGATTTGTGTCCATTCAGAAACAGACTTTCCAAAATAAACTAAAAAGTGTGACAAATAGCCCCTTTATCACCCACAACACTTTCATGTCTAGACAGTTTTTTTTCCCCAAAACTGCACTCAAAACAAAGCTTACACTACTTGTTCTGTCAAAAAGGCAATCTCTTTCATCACCAAGTAACCATCTTAATAATTATTCAAAGTCCTACCTTTCTGTAAACCAGCATGTTTGGTGAGTCGTCCGTCTCTCCATTGCTGTTTGGATGGAGGCTGTTGTTCTTTGCCATGGTTCAAGAACTCTGCAAAACAGCTACTCCAGTGGATATATGCACCTGATGGGTAGAAGTAAGGCACACACACACACACACACACAATGATTCACCTCTTTGCTTAAAACATCAAAACTTGCATGATATACAGTATTACTGGACAGAAATCAAAGATGCTACAACAACGCAGAACTGATCAGTTGGCAATGTCTTTGTGATAATCCCCACCTAATTGTGTCATTTGTAATTACAACCCTGCTTTACCAACGATATTTTAGTGAAAACCAAAATGCATAGCTATCATTTGGATTACAATCATACTAGGCTGTCTTAAAATCAGCTGGTGGTTGAGGATTTTCCTCTCAAGGTTAAAAGGAACAGGTTATTAATTAAACGCTGAAAATCTGATGACAGCAGATCACAGATCAGACACACTTTTCAGTTTTGTAATATCGGTGGGACAGCCAATTAAATGCAAACACTGTTCCATCTCGCGCTGCACCCGTATGTCATGCATGCGAGCGCTTTATGATGTGTCAAGCGAGATTCGCTGCCTTATCTTGCTTCAACCCGCCAGAAACGGGAGCAGGAAGCTAATTTTCGTGTAACCAAAAATGCACAGTCTTGCACAGACACCCGATCCTTTCAGAACCACAGACAGCTCCTCAGGCGGAACTGCAGCCCTTGCACGAGTCCTCAGAAACCTGGCATCACCAATAAAATGCACAACACAATCATAAAGCATCACTTGTGTTCACTCTCACCTCAAACACGCCCCGTCTCCCCCTGATATATGGATCCGCGTTGCCAGAGTGGATCAAGCTCCTGCAGTTTGTCAGCTATCAGACGTATCATTCATTGGAAATATCAGTGATCCTTTGCTTGACGCTGACGCGTTATCGCGCGCAGGGATTCTGCTGAAGGACGGGGCACGCGCCAGCGACAAGGGCACGCGCATCCAACCTTGAACCAATCCTGGAGTCTACACAAAAGAGGA
>JAFVLL020002979.1:0-18937 GCA_021397915.2 Tor tambroides | reverse complement strand
TTTTTTTTGAAAAGATGCTTTAAAATGATATGTATTGAGAAAAGTAGAATGTGAAATTAATATTTACTTGAGCATTATTTTTTAGAACTTGTAGGATTTCTGTGCTATTGTCGTTGCAATCTGATGTTGCAGCAGTCAAATGATATGACAGTAACACACAGACCACCTACAGCTCTTTTATATTTACTGCCTAATGTACATTGCATACAAAACTGAAAAGCGCCTGCTCCATTTGATTGGCTGCCTTTCTGTAGCTTCCAGGAGTAATGGCACACAAGGCTGACCCTTACTTTGATATGATGTATTTGGTGTAATGAGTAACATCTGCTTACCTGTGCATTACAGGTTTGCTGTTAGATCCAATATAGCATGTGCAGCTCCATCTTTCAATAACAGCATCTTTGTTCAGAGTCTTCATTACATTGTGACCAATTCACAATATAATCTACACTAAAATGTGCCACTCAAACAGTTACGAATCTGGGTCCAAAAAAATAAAAATAAAATATAAATTAACCCCTCCTAAACCAGATGTGACCCTTTTTACAACAATGCAGTCATGCAAATAACTGAAATACCATTATTGTCAACAACCATGATTTATTGATCTCCAATCCTGAATGAGAGGACTGATTATTCTCAATAGTTTGGGTTAATAAACAACCAGTAAATATAACTGAAGCATTACATGTGAATTCTGAAACAGTGAACAGGTTTAGCATCACACTGCCAACCACGAGGCCCTTCAACCTGCTAAATGCACATTAAATCCTAACCAGTGAGATGTGCGCCATATACACCGAGGAGTGCCACAGCCGAGTGTTTCCCACTTACCAGCTACTGGTCGTTCTGGATGGTAGGCCACTTAAGAATTCTTTTAAGGGCAAAGACTCCCTGCAAAAGTGCTTTGGACAGATAAGAAAAACAAATTTTTGGCTAGCACACAACCTATTTATAAATTAAACAGAGGAGCAGAAGGTTCCGGTAATAGCGGGCAAGTAACACTCCTCGTAATTTACATAATCTTGACAGAGTGGGTGTGGCTAAGGGGCCTGTGTGGTGCCCAACCCCACAGCATTAGCATATGCCGATAGCAGGCTAATCACCTGCTTTGTTTCTAAGGTGAGTCGAGCTTCCTTAAGCCAGTCCTGCGCCACGCGCTGTGACTCGCCACGAAGTTGGTTGACAAACTTGGCGGCTAGTTCCAGATCGCCGCGCTCAATGCTGTAAGTGGCGTAGGCGAGCAGCCTGAACGTGTCGAGATCTTCGGGTGCTAGTTTAGCAGGAGGCACCACTTGCTCCCTTTCAAACAAGAGGACGGACTGCAGGTAGGACAGGAAGTACTGGTACAGGCTGTTGCGGGTCTCATCAATAAGCGCTACGCGTCGCGCTAGCTGGCGGATGTCGTAGAAACGCGCGCGAAGGGAAGCTTCGCTGTAGATTCCTCGGCTCAGAGACTCTTCGGGAATAGCGGTGGCCAAGGCCTGAGCGAACTCGTTTTCTGCACAGTTCTCTTTGATGGCTCGCACAGCGCCCTCTAGAGGCTCGGTGGGGGAATCGGCTCCTGCGGACTTGAGCGTGTAGTTCAGAGCCTCTACAGAAAGCCACAACTGGTGAGCCTTACGGGCCTCCTCCTCAGCAGTCACGTGACCTGGATACAAGGCAAACATTTCATATTAAACAATCAAAGGTCAAACTGAGGATTCAAGAATGCCTCTGTTGAATGTGACGCCATACGAATTTGGAACGGAAATTATTACAGACTGAAACAATGGATTTTTGGCTTGAAATGAAGATTTAGTTTTTTAGAATGTATTCCGGTTTTTTTCATATGTCAGTCAATTATATTATGATGGATTGTATGGAGACTTTGACATTTTTTTTGTATATTTTTTGATTCTGTATTTCTCTGTATCTCCTCTGGATATATTTGTAAATTGACAATGAAGTAATTGGTCTGTCACTGATTCATTAATTGAATTGATTAGATACACGTATTTTGATATGTGAGGAACTGAATAGAATAATGAACTGTTTCAATAGTATGTGAACACTGAGGAAGGTCCTGCGTGACCGAAACGTCTGTTGATTTTAATATGCACTGAGCCCTTTTTTGCACTTTATAAGAATAAGAGAAGACTGCTAGTATGTCGGCATGTAATCCTTTCATTTGGATACATAGCAAACGAATCTCAAGAATCAAGTTTTTTTGCTCTTTGATGGATTCTATTATTGACTTGAAAATGTATTACATGTGAAAGGAACCAAGCGCAAGATCCTCCTTTTTTCATTTCTGTTGAATGTGGTAACACTATTGGCAGAGTTTAAGTAGTTTGAGACTTACTGTCTATGGCCTCTTCGATGCCCTTTAGACGGGCGTAAGCTGCGTTCATGTCCAAAGTGAAGGTGTCCAGCTGTTCTTGAGTTAGTCTGCGGTAATGAGTTTCTTGCTCCATAATCTTACTGTTCAGAATCTACAAAGAAAGAATATAATCCATTTAGATAGACTTTATAATCTTTTTTCAATATTGATTACTTTAGTAGAAACAGACAGCACTAGTGTTAGGCAATAAAGAGTTATACTGATGCACCAAAATTCATTCTAACCAAAAGTGAAAATAAATTTTAATAATGAATTAATCAAATGTATTTAACAATCATACACTCAAATAAAAATCTTAAGTTGTATATAAACTTATAAATTGCACATAAGGCAGTCTTTGTATCAATTTTTAATTATATAATAATTGTTTCTACTCCAATTCGTTGTTAAAAAATTTATATTTAAATGCGGGCTGTAACAAAAACTTGCTTCCATGACAGCTTTATTCAATACAAAGATTATTAATAAAGATAACAGTTTAAGTAAAAAATATAAATAATATGTAAAATAGTGTATATATTTAGT
The DNA here is from genome assembly GCA_021397915.2 of Tor tambroides. NCBI lineage: Eukaryota > Metazoa > Chordata > Actinopteri > Cypriniformes > Cyprinidae > Tor > Tor tambroides. The sequence goes on along the minus strand of JAFVLL020002979.1, from coordinate 16,029 downwards.
AAAATGCAGAGAAGCGCTAATTTAATGTTACATTTTCTGTCAATGACTTCAGCTCTCCAAAACGGTTTTGGCTAAAACCGAAAATGTATTTCTGTTTGCAAAATTTTGGTGCATTATTTTTAGTTTCTGTACCACAACCAGCACCAACTGGTCAGTCAAATAGATAGCACCATCTTTTTTTAACAAGTCCTTTAACTGTTAAATTCTCAAATTCTATGTAGTTGTTAGTGAATGTAAAGAGGCAGTGTTGGTACCTCCTGGGCCTCCTCGCGCAGCTCCTGCTCCTGAACCTTCAGCACGTCCCGCAGGTGATCTGTGTGTGCGGCGGCCTGACGACGCAGCTGTGTCCTCATCTCAGCCTCCATCACCTCACGCACCTCCTGAACCTGACACACACACACACACACACACACACACACACACACACACACACAGAAAGCTCTCAGCATCATAGTGCAATAAACTTTTTAGGAAATGTATTTTTATATTTATTTATATTTAGGATTATGTTTATAATTATGTTGGCTTGAGAAAGCTAACATAGTGATATTCTATTTAAACCTACAATCACACTGAAACAAAAATCTGATTGTAACTCCTAGAGTTTTAAATCTACAACCACCAAACTCAGACCAGATCTTCAGACTGTTTTGACTCTGGTTGCTAAATCTTTTCTAACTGATTGGAATTATGGTTTTTCTAACCCAGATGATCAACTCAACTCAAGCAACTTTGCCAAGAAAGGACCCTAGTAACACCATAGCAACGGGATTGCTATGGATTGCCCTAACAACTGCTCCACTGTTTGGTTGATGGACTTTTAAAAAACGACTGATCTTAAAACTTTCAAACTTTTAAAAATGCTTCAATTTTAAATCTCCTAACTGAACTTTCTGGCCAGGCTTTCTCAAACCAACATCAAAGTTCATTTATCTAGAGGTATATTAATTTACATTAATAATTTATATTTATTTGCATTAGAGATTTAAAATTATAAATGTAAATATTCAATTTTAAAACTATAATTTTATAAATGTATTAATATTAATTTGTAAAAATATTTTACATATTTACATACTCTTTTAAATAAAATTTTAAGTGTTCTTCACAAATAAAATCAGAAATAATAGATATGTATATGGTTATATAATTAAGAACCTCCAAGACAGGCATAAATTCATAATCAGAATCACACACCTTCTTCTCCTGCTCGAGTCTCATGTCCTCTCGTCTGTGCTCCAAGGCAGAAGCCACGGCTCTCTCCAGCGCTTTCTGATCCTCCAGCTTCTGCTGCTCCAGAGCCGCCTCGATGTGGATCTGCTCCCTCACCCGCTGCTCTGCCAGCTCACGGTTCAGCTGGTCGATGCGCCGGTGGGCGTGAGCGATCAGAGAGTTCAGATCATCTGCGCTCAGCTTTCCCGCTGAGAAAGAGCACAGAGTAGCGTTACAGGAAGAATGACAGGAGTAGAGACATCACTGTGATGCACATAATGACTGCAACAGCTTATTATTATTTTAATATGTGGAAACTGTAATATGATAAAACTACTAATAGGTGGGGTGCCTTAATCATTTGGTCTTGAGGAAGCCCTATTTAATTAGTTGGTCTGAAATTTAAACCTGACAATGCCGGTATTTTTTTACATTTTTTAAACATTTATAAATTTGTGTGAAATCTTTTGCTAGAAGTGTGTTTATGCTGTCTTTCAATAAAATTAATTTCACTTGCTTTAATATGTCGTTATCTAATGCAATGGCATTTTATGTGTGACTTTTTATATAAAATGACTGTTGTCCAAATACTTCAAGGCCAATAACTGCTTTGATATATTAAAACACATGGTTTATACAGTTAAATAAAAGAGAACAGAAATGCAAATCTAAAGACAAACAAGTTTGAAAAATTCATCTGAACTCTGAAGAATAGATGGCCTTCTAGTTTTATTGTGCTACATTGAAATAAATGTGTAAACTGGAAGTAGAGATGCAAGTCGATGAAAATATTTCACCACAATTAATTTAGTCATTTTTGTTGCCAATTAACATATTCAGTTCCTTTTTTAAGTAAAGAAAACAAAATATGTGCAATTATTGGATTTTATTATTATTGTAAGATGTTTATGAATGATGCCATTTCACTAATAAATTCTTTTGTTAACCCTACCTACTGGGTTTAATTTATAAGTACATTTTCACTAATTGTCTTTCTCCATTTACTGAGAAACATCAGCTCTCTGTGCTCAATAAATGTGACCCTGGACCACAAAACCAGTCTTAAGTGTCAATTTTTTGTCTGAAAGCTGAATAAATAAGCTTTCCAATGATGTATGGTTTGTTAGGATCGGACAATATTTGGCCGAGATACAACTATACCACTATCAAAATAGTTGTCCAAGTTCTTAGCAATGCAAACTACTAATCAAAAATGAAGTTGAGATACATTTACGGTGAGAAATTTACAAAATATCTTCATGGAACATGATCTTTACTTAATATCCAAATGATTTTTGGCATAAAAGAAAAATCGATAATTCTGACCCACACAATGTAGTTTTGGCCATTGCTACAAATATACCCCAGCGACTTAAGACTGGTTTTGTGGTCCAGGGTCACAAATGTTTTACCCATGTTAAAAAAATTAACATTGTAACACATAATTTGTATGCATTAACTTTGACAGTCCTACTAAAAATACACCAGATTTTAACCAGTTAAATCTGACAAACGCTCAAGGGAGGAAAAAAAAACAAACAAAAAAAAAACATGTAGTCATAAAACATGAGATCAATGACAAACATGCGGTCTGGAGAGTGACATGAGTGTGTGAGATCTTACAGAGCCCCTTCCAGTTGGCCTGGATCTCAGGTGTGATGTTGGCGAGCTCTTGCTGGAACTGAGCTTTGGCTTCATTCACCAGCTCACTGTACTGAGACACGATCTTCGCCTCTGTCTGTGCCGTCTGCACCTGCAGAAGAGACAAACAATACCCAGGTGTGAGTTACAGACTCCAGATGGGACACGGTGATATGTCACCAGAGTCTCTGGGAGCATAAAGCTAAATAGATTACAGGCTCAACTCTCATTTATATGTACTGGGTTCCTCCAAAGCTCATTAACAATGTCAGATTAAGATACTTACCTTGGTTACTACTTTGTCCAGATCCACAATCATGCTGTGCAAGTTCTCCTCAGCGGCCAGGATTTGGGGCCTCGCTGAGTCAATCTTGGATTGTTTTGCACTGTTGATCACGTCACGCAATTTTTCAAGCTCTCCTCTAAATACACACAAAACAAAAATCAACAAAACGGTACAATTAAGCACCTCTCTGTGTAGGGCTGAGCGTTATGACAGTATATTCCATTCAACAGTAGATAAGGACAGTTGAGGACTGGAAAAAATACAGAAAAAACATAGTTAGGGGTCAATAAGATTTTTGTAAAAATTAAATTCATACTTTTATTAAATCAAGCATGCATTAAATGGATCAAAAGTGACAGTAAATACATTTATAATGTTACAAAAGATTTATCATCTGAAATTAATTTAATGCTCTTAATTTGAACCTTCTGTTTATCAAGGAATCATGAAAAAAAAATGTATCATGATTTTCACAAAAATACATAGCAATAAAAATTTTCAAAACTGATATTAATAAGAAATGTTTCTTAGGCACCAATTCAGCATTTTAAAATGACTTCTGGAGGATCATGTGACACTGAAGACTGGAGTAATGTAAAAATTTGCTTTGCATCACAGAAATATTTTAAAATACATTCAAATAGAAAAGTTGTTTGAAATTGTAATAATGTTTAACAATATATCACTATTTATATTGTGTTTTGATAAAATAAATGCAGAACTGGTGAGCATAAGAGACTTCTTTCAATCTTACAGTCCCCAAATTAGTCTAATGGACACTGGTTGGAATGCATCTTGAAACTGTAATTTAAGATCTGTCAGAAGCAGGTCTCACTTGGCTTTGAGCAGGGCTTCTTCAGCATCTTCCATGGCTCTGGCCCTGTCACTCAGAGCCTCATTCAGTGCTTTCCACTGAGCGGACTTCTCATCTGGAGGAGTCTGAACACACACACACACGACAATGTCACAAGCAGCAGAAAATCAGTGCATAAAACCTGAAATCTCAATTCAGTCATTTACAATATAATGTTCAGGCACGCGCACAGACAGACCGCAAGTGCACTTCTTTCATCCATGCCTCCCTGACCAGTCATCATTGGTGATGGCTCAGTAACAGTTGTGTTTGCCCTAAACTTTGGCAGTTTTGTCAATGCTGTGGATTTAAACCATTATTAAAACATCTAAATACAGCCTGCCTAACTTAGGCAACAGTTCTCTATTAAAGATAACAACAAGCAAGCTAGTCTGGCGTTGAGACAAAATACCATCGTGCAAGGTCAGAAATGTCAGCCAAAATAATAAAAGTGCCTCAATTCCTCAATCAAGATATAAATTGCCCCTTTTAGGAGTTCTTTTTTATGTTTATAACATAATATAGTTAAGCAACATCACACAAGCAAAAGTGCCATTTTCCTGAATATCAGCACGATTGTAAATCCAACATTCATTGTATGCAATGTTCAATAAACAATAAATTTATTATATTAACTGACCGTTTTAAACAAAATTGTAAATTTTGACTGTTTTTGCTCAAATTCACCAACTAAATAGTTCCAAACAAAACAGAACAGTTGCATTTCTCAGCAACACAGAGTGGTGTTTTGTCATTGAATGAATCAGTTGATATAAATGAATCGGTTGAATGAATGATTCTGTGATTCACATTAAGCCTTCCTGCCACCTACTGTCAGTTTAAGTTTCATAAATAATAGTTTTATATAGCGTTTCATTTTTTTTTTTTTTTACAGCATTTCATATTTATATATTCAAAATTATATATTTAAACCAATCTCAAAAAATTACTTATGCAACTGTAATTGTAGTGTAAAATGATTTGATAAATGGTAAGATGGATTTTGTTGAGAATGATCTCATTTGATTGTAAAAGCAATTAAAATATGTTCAACTGAATGTAACTTTATAATGGATAAGTAATTATGAGAGGCGGTGTCTTTTTTTTTTTTTTTACTTGAGCACCTGCCCCCCCCCCAAAAATGTCAGAGGTCACCATCCCAATGCTAGAGCATTCTTGGTGGTTGCTGGTGCTAAGGTGTTTTAGCACATTGCTACAGCAGTGTATCCCAAACCTGAAGCCCACCACCACTGCATATTTTGGATGTCTCTCTTATCTAATACACCACATTTAACTCATCAGCATAGTGGAGGTTCAAATGATGATGTGTGTTTGTGTTCACCTGTGAGTCCATGGCTTCTTTGAGTTTGTTTGTATGTGCAGCGATGGCTGTCAGCGCAGCCTCCTGGGCTCCGATGGCCTGCAGGGTGATCTTAGCAGAGCTGCCTAGACTTTTCTCCAGTCCAGCAGTCAGAGCTGAGACACACAAACACTTACAGTATATACAAATACATGTTTTTAGGCACTAAAAAGGAGACAGGAACTTATTGGGGAAAAGAGTGAGAGCCTAATTAGGATAAGGCAACCGATAAACCTGTAGAGTGGTTCATGTGCAGATTGTGTGGTCACCCACCTGCTAAAGCATCCTGCTCAGCTTTATTCTGCTGAGCCAGTCGAGCTGACACTTCCTCCGCTGGCCTCTCCTTCAGTGCAGGCTCATGATGATCCTTGCTCTCTTTACCTACACACACAAACACACTGAGCTATTCCAGCGCCATGGGAAATAATATTATATTTTACTTGAGCTGTAAGTTTGCCGTCTGAATCAAAACAAACACTGGGCGATGTGAAATGATAAATATGCCTTTGTAGTGCACTGTCTTCGCTGGTTACATGCACAAGGTAAACAACATCATCTGTGAACAAATGATCGACTGATCAGGTCTTTTTTAGTGAATCCGTAAAACAAGAAACCAAACTTAGTGGTCAATGATAAATGATCAGAATCAGTTTTGACAAGCCAAACTGATTCATGGCCTGATATATTTGTTCATTTTCAGATGATTGGTTCTCATCAGACTAGCAATCTAACATATTTGGCACAGATCATTACAAATGAGGATATACAATTTATTAGATATTGGGAAAGAATACTGATTAGCAACTTTGTGTTAGTGAAGAACTCAACAAACACACAATGAACAGAACATGTTAGAGTGGGTCACATGATAGAACTGTGCAGAAGGATGGACAGGGAACCAGAGGGTGTGAAGTTTGAGAGCATGCAGAGAGGAAGAGACACAGACGCCATCTGCACAACAACTGATGTGATGAAGGCAAACAGGCTCTGGATCAGTTGTTAGAAGCAGAAGGCTGTGTGAATGATCCAGTGCTGACCTGCCGCCGTGTGGCCAGGTGGGCTTTCGTCACTTGTACCCGGAGCGGGCACAGACGGCACCTCGCTGATAGCCGAAATAATATGAGCTGCCTCTGCTGAGGCTTCTGCAACAACAGTAGGACTCCATGAGAAATATAGATCATAGATCAGCCTCAGTGCATCAGTGATCAAAAGTGATGCAACTTACAGTAAATTAACTAGGACTGCCTGTGATCCTTTGATCATTTGCATATATAGGTTCAGGATATGATTATAGACATTCAGCTGATGGTTGTGTATCTGCTTCAACAGTGAAATGATGCATTCGGTGTCTGAATATTCATACTTCCCTACTATAGAGTAGGTGAAAAATGAAACAGCTGGTATATGAACTGAGCTGTATGTCTGAATTAACAGCAGGTAAAAAGCACCCAGGTGACCTACTACTTACAGCGAGATCACTTTACCATCCCATCAGGCCACGGTAGAGGAGTCATGAATGGCAGTGTATCAATGCAACTGATGCTGGTATGTCATATGACAATGATAACATGGCAGATGTACTAAAGTAAGTCCATAATACACACATTCAAACTATACTGATACTTTTTAACTGTCCCATAGTTCATTCATCTCTAAATGTAGTAACTACAGTATGTGACAGGAGGTAGCTCCAGTTTTTATTTGGTTTCATTGACTGTAATGTTAGGACAGAGACTGATTCACACCAAGAGCAAATATTTATGTGACTAAGATTTATGACTGACAGATATACGGGACAGACTGATAGTTAATTATTTTTAAATACTCAGCAGTGGCTGATAACCACGATCAGTCGGATGCTTAAGAGATGTGTTGGTTCTGAAAATCTACTGACAAATGTCAAACCGACCTACATGTCAAAGATTAATTAATATGTATTAATATTTACACTCTGGTGTTATTATATTGTTATTATGAATGATAATATTATGATGAAAAACCTGTATTAGTGGACCACTAAACAACACTTTTAATTTAACCCATGCATTAGGATGTTGTTTTTTTAAAATGTTTAAAAAAAGAAAAATAACCAATAGGTTTGTGCGCATGTGTCCGGAGCGGTAGAAAGCTGTAAATGTAGCTGACAATCAAGTCTTCAACATAATCATATAAAACAATAATAATAAACCCACACAAGAGGGAAAAAAAAAAAAAATCACATGAAATGTGTTGAACATTTTTGACAAATTTTTTACTATACAGAAACATTTTATTACAACATCTGAAATATTATTGCTAATAATATACCTCAATTATTGGCATAATGCTACAATTTATTATAATCTTATATCAGTGCATTAAAGCAAGTAAAATTTGCATTATCACGTTCCTGAGTGTTTTGTTTCATTCTGGTGTGAACAGGGCCTTAATCCATGTAAAGAGGTAACACTACTTCCATGAAGATCAACCAACTAAAACAGTTCTAATACAATGGCATCCGGACAAGGTTAGGATCACATGTGTTCTTGGAAAAATGATCATTCTTGATTCAATGTGTCTGTCTTATCTTAGAGTTTGGATATTAGGGGATACTGAATTATTAGATTCGCCTCATCGTAAAAAGTATTTCGTACTTTTGGCTAGTACGGCTGGGAAAAAAATGTATACTAGTTAATTGGAAGTCGACTCGTTCTCCCTCCAGAAAACATTGGATCAACGAACTCATTTCATATTGCACCCCTGAGAAAATCCTTTTCAATGTTAGGAAATCACCAGAATCTTTTGAAAAAATTTGGGGCTCTTTTTTGGAGCATTTACCTTCTCTTATTGCAAAATAATTGCAAGAATGTACATTATTTTTAGATTTTTGGATTTGATTTGATTTTTTATTAATAATTAAGACAGGTAAATATACAATATATGTTTTGTTTCGCATTATATCTGAAAATAAAACTATAAAAAAAAATTGTGTCTGTCTTTGTGACAACACCAGTCCCTTAAACGTTTACTTTCTAAATTTCTATGAAGGTCAGTAGTACATCATGAAGTTATTATTTAATTTTAATGATCATGTATTATATACAGATCTGAGAGCCTTGAGGTGCAGTCACAATTTCTGTTGTTCAGCAAAATTTCTGTGTAAGCTGTGCTTCAAACATCACTACACTACTGACAACAGACAAAGCATCTTTTTTTTGCACATGAAATTTCACGAATATGTCTGCAACTGTAAAGTGTAGCTGTTGCACATCTGAAATGCATGTGGAGACGTTTGTGAGTCTCACTCACCCTCGAGTGTCTGTGGGGTTGGTGCCGGTGCTTCCTGTACTTCCTGTACAGCGGGTGGAGCTTCCACAGGTGCTGGATCGGACTTCTTGGCTTTAGCTTTAGGCTGCTTAGACTCCTTAGATGCTTCTGACAATGAAGAGATTTGCAGGGGTTCGATCTTACCCTATAAAAAAAAAATCTTAAATTACTTGACATCACTGAAGGCATACATCTGTACAACAGAAGCACAGACAGCTGCATGGAGGAATCTGGTCAAAGAATCAAAGGCAGACAAAGGAAAAGTGAAAGTGATTGTAACGCTTACTGGTTTCTTCTGTAAAGGGACGAGTGGAGGAGGGGGCGGCCCAAGTGCCATCTCAAACAGTTGATCTGAGTACGGAACGCTCTTCTCTATATTTGCCCGAAACTTCGGGTCCCATTTGGCATAAAGGATAGTACCGCCAACACCACCACCGACCGTTAAAAGGCTAGCTGCCACTATTTTCCCAGCAGTAGATCTGCAGAATAAAAAGATCCAAATATAAGATGCAGTCGAGTGTGATTTGACAGGGTTTTTTTTTTTCTTCCACACACACCAGACCAAGGTCAACCTAACAATCATTTAATGATGTCTAATTCATTATGTGGTAAAACAAAATAATGCAAAAACATTCAACTTTTTAAAAAAAATAAACAAATCAGCAATATCGTTGTAAGCTTGTGTGTTTAAGGTTAAATTGACAGTTTGATGTTGTACCCAGAGTCTCCAGCCGTGGTGTATCTGCGGCAGTGCTGCAACGGATGAGCCTTCACTTTCCCACACACACATTGCTGCAGAGAAACAAACAAACAAATCATAATCTCACATGCACTACAGCAAAATATACTGCAGCACAAGCTACAGTATTAAAAGTAATACTTTCTTTTTACACTGACCACAACCACTGTTTTACATCAATTAATAATAAAAAGCCATTAATTTCAGATGTAAATGCTGTTCAGTGAATACAGGTTTCCACTGTAGCTCTTTTTGTGACTTTATCAAAAAAAAAAAAAAAAAAAAGTGTATTCTGAAAACATGATTATCATCACTGTGGATCAAGCATCCAGTAAAACACAATAAACAACAATGAATGAATGACCGGCTGAACATTAGTTTGTTTCTTCAGTGCCTATAATAAGACGGTTTAAAGTTTAGCCGCTGCTATACATAGCATCGATTATTCATTAGCACCACAGTAGACATGAAGGCAGGGTTTGTGTGAGGAAACTTTCTGAACTTTTCACCGGCAAGGTCACGTCCTTCCATTGGACAAAACCAATAAACCGTTCACGGTGTGTACAGGGTGTAGCTCTTTGATCAAATGTTTTACGTGAGCAAAATTTCAGTTAAATACTATTAAAAAAAGTGAATACATTAAAATGAAAGATTTTCAGACAGCTGTTTTTTCTAGGTTGGTTATCCGGGTGACAGAAAATATGAATCACACACAGCCCGCCCATATTTACGCTAGCGTACATGCTGGATTTTTATTAGTGGAGGGAGGCGTCACTCTCTTAAATTTGAAATATGATTGGTTCGAAGAATCTGCCAATCACACTGTGACCGCCCCTTTCGACCCCACGTTACGTCGTTGACGTAAAGCAGCATTCTATCCTGATGTAGCACTTAAACTGTAAATAACAAACCTCAACAAATGAAACTATCTACTCATTAAGAAGTTTAGTTTTAAGATAATCACCGGTTAATTAAACAAACACTACAGAGGCTGTTATAATCCGTAATTTTACGATACGCGTAAGAAACGTCGGGCCTCACTGTGGGTCACTGAATGACCGACAGATCTAGCAGAATAAAACTCACCCGCGCTGCTGCGTGAGCCCCTTTCCAACAGACGCGCAGCATGCTTGCCTCTTCTGATTCTGGGTGTTGGATTTAAGACTAAAGATATGCCACCGGTTTCAGCAAAACATTATAAAAGTGATCAACCTCGACAGCAGTTTTGCCCCAACCCACTGTAGATTAGCTCCAGCAGCACTGGTGCACGCAGTGACAGAGCAACGCACGCGCGGTAGGCACGCCTAACGTGATACGTCACAAGTTCATAGAAAAGAAATATTCAGTTTTAAAATTTCATTCATTCATTGATTTTGTCCTTGTACGCTCTTATGCAATGATCCTTATTCTATTAATACTTTTTTTTTTGCTTAAATTATAGAAAGCATGGATCAATCGTTGAGACGGAGCTGCTGAGGTACATACTAGTTACAGTTTGTTACTAAGGTGTCAAGTGTTAATTCTTGTTGTCATGTTATTTTTATTTTATTGCTCATATTAATTTTTATTTTGATGACAGTGGTAAATGTTAAGGCAAATGTCACGTGAGATCGCTTTTCTCTCAAACCCCCCAAAAATCGAAAGTAAAAATGTATTGTGCATATCTCAAATAATTTTTCCGCACTGTGGCATTATTTTCAGCACATTTCCCTCAAATTATGCAAAATACTGTAGCCACATTCACGTTACTGTAATATGAAAAAAATATATGTGACCCTGGACCACAAAACCAGTCATAAGGGTCAATTTTTTTAAAATTGATATTTATACATTATCTGAAATTTAAATAAGCTTTCCATTGATGTATGGGATACAACTATTTGAAAATCTGGAATCTAAGGGTCCAAGAAAACAAAATATTGAGAAAATCACCTTAAAGTTGTCCAAATGAAGTTCTTAGCAATGCATATTACTAATCAAAAATTAAGTTTTGATATATTTACACTAGGAAATTTACAACATATCTTAATGGAATACGATTTTTACTTAATATCCTAATGATTTTTGGCATAAAAGAAAAATCAGTAACGATAATAATAGTCAATAAAGCAATATAACAATAATCAATAAAGGCAAAAGTGCAAGGAAGACTCCTGCATCTTTAATATGTAATAACTACAGTTGTGTTGATTATGTGTGGGCTAACTCATGTTTACTTACCATTTCGGTTTAAAATGTTAGTGATTCACATGTACCACTGGTGAAAAAAAATGGACTTTATTGAATTGAACACAATTACAGGTTTAAGTTCCCATATCACTTTTAAACTCTGACAAACAGCTAAAGTCAAAGGGGTAAATTCTTTATTAGTGTTAGTGGCAAAATGCTGTTCAGAAATAACCAAACTAACATGCTCCAACAAGACAATAACTTAAATTGCAGATGGAGCCATTAAGAATTGCATGTCAATGCCTAAGCCATTTTCATTTGTGCACAGGGGCAGTTTTGTTATGTAAAGCTATTCTTCTTAAAAAAAAAAAAAAATTCATAATGACATGCCCAGACAGTTAATCCTTTATATCAAGTCTTCAATTCCCCAATGACTTAGTAGTGTAGCTCAATTTATGACAGATTATTCACATTTGAAGACACACTGAACACAAGATGTAATTCTCAAGTACAGGAACATATGGATTTCTCTTCTTTCTGATTGGGATGTATGATGAGTGCTACAACAGAAATATTTCAACCAAATGCATTGAATTTACCATTCAATATTTTATAATTTGTATAATTTAGCTTTTAAAATCTATTCTTTTTATCTAAGTACAAGGTATGAGACCCAAATCAAGTTTTTCCCATTAAAAAAACAAAGATTGAAAAAAATATTGGGAAGTATGAATTTAATTAATAACTGTGCAAGTTAAAACCACCAACAAAAACCCAGGAGCCAGTGTTATGAATCTAAAGACTAAAAATGAACACATCAAGTCGTCTGTTTTTTTTTTTCTTTTCTTTTTTAAATAAGTGCAGGAAGCAAGACGTAAACTAACTGGACAAGGGCTATTCAAGCTGTTCAGCTGCATGTTGTCTTGTGGGTCTTTTCTTGTACGATGGCCACCGGCACACAGGGCAGCAGTGCCGCCCACCGGCTAGCCAGACCACGATGCACTGCTGGTGGAAAACATGGCCGCATGGTAAACCCATTACAAGGCAATCTGTTTCAAAGTTCTCGAGACATACAACACACTCGGTGCAGTGGAGCATGCCACAAGGCCAATGAGACCAATCAGTGTCCTGTTCCTCTCCACCAGACCACGACTCTTCTGACTTCGTTGCTGCCGAACATCCGTCGTTATTATCGTGAAGAACTTCTGAACTGCAGCGATGCACTTCCTGGTCCCTGCTGGAGCCGCCATTTGGGTTCGTCATAGTTTTTTGTCGGTTGTCACGGTCCACTCGGTTGGGCCCCTCAGACTGAGCGAGTCTGAACTTCCAGGTGGGCAGGTTCTTGATGTAGTCTATTGGAACAAGCGGGCGAAGCCAGAGGTCTGGGAATGCCAATCTTTCCAAAAGGAAATTGGGATCGTCGTCCCAGTCTGACTCATAGTTCTGGAACGAGGCAATGGGATGTACTAAGTAGCTGGTGTACCAATCCCAGAGACTTGACAACCACTCTAGGTTGTTTGCATTTTGGTCTTCGTTGCTACATCTTCTTTTCTTCTCAAAGTAGTCGATGAGAAGGCCATGGGCTAGATAAGTGCTGAGGAAGAGAGCTGGATGAGACGAATAGAAGGTCCAGTCGGCCCGGACCCAAGAGGCAATAGTAGTGGTGTCTGCGTAACGCAAAAATTTCAGGCTGTACTCGTAAAAGTTATCCAAGTATGGAAGCTGAAGAAAACCAAGGATGGGCAGCCAGGAAATGATGAGTAAGGAATTATAAGTCCCTAGTGTACTGATTAAAACCACAAAGCGTTTTATGGTGGCTCCCTGCGTAATGAAAAGGTCCATCCAAGCCATTAGATTGACCATAACCAAGCTCAAAATGAACAAGTCATTGACTTCTGGTTGTACGGACCGAAGAAATGCATCCATGGCATGCAAGGAAATGAATTCCCCGGTGCTATTGCCGTATCTGTAGATGCCTTCTGGTGTTTTGAGGATGTATGAGGGCATTTGCTGCACCCCAATCTCCTCCAGACAGGTGGTGTTGTCCCAGTTGCGCACGTCGACGAAGATGAACTCGATGCGCCCCGTGAATTTGATGCTGAGAGCTGAGAAAAACGCCGGGGGCTGAAGCAGTCTGGCAAACAAGAACATCTTCACTGGCTGCTTTTCCATCTGATACCAGTCATCCATTAATTGCTCAGAGAAACGTATGGTTTTGATGCGCGAGGCAACGTGCGCAGTCATCCATTTGAAGATGTGCTCTGTTTCGATGCGTCTGCCATTGTACTCCTTCAACATGACCTTCCCTTTGGATGCATTGGTCTGCGGGACAGACATGATGAGGGTGGACTTCATCCAGCCCCGTTTATGGCAATATCTGACAATGGGGAATGAAAACAACAATTTTTTTTAGACAGTGACACATCTTCTATGGTTAGAGTTTGATTTGAAATATTTTGAAATCATTTAAATTAATGTATTTACATATTTCTTGTGTGGTTTAAAGTAAAAGAAAAAATGTTCTGAGGTCAGAATGAAGAAAGAACATCTGATTAAAACTGTGTCATTTTGCAAAATCTCTTAATTGCTTATTTAAACATTAATTAGCGAAGCTATTTGGATTGGAATTATAATTCCGATGTTAAAAACTTTTGTCCATTACATAAAAGTGAGGGTAGTGTAAATGTAGGAATTTTTTTTTCATTGAAAAGAAATGAATTAGGAAATTATATTACAAAGAGAACCTCTGCAGACCCTCAAAATAAGATAATGTAATTTTTTTTTTTTAGAAATGTATATGGAGAATGATATATAGGGGTCAATATCACTGTAGGGTGCCTTTTGTTGTCCTGTACATAAATAATTAATTTGCCATGATAACATAAAAATGACTATGAAAGGGTGTGTTATATTAGGCTATGGTTTTATATTCATAACAAAAGCATTACTTGGCTCTTTAGATACATCTTCTAGATTTTCTTTTAGTTTTGTGTAAGAGGATGCGTGTTATTTTGCTTTGTCCCATGCACTGCTCATTAAATTTGAATGAGAGTAGAATACAGCCAAAATTTGAAAAAAAATTGTTCTCTATTAATATTGTTAATTTTTTGTTAAACTCAATTTGAGTGTATTGATCATTGGTGACTTTTCAATTGACAAATTTTCTTCGTATGAGTTTGCTTACTTGCTTTTCCCAAGCTTAACATGTCCACCCTATCAGCATAAAATATGCCAGAAGTGATTAGAATACAGTATTTTCAAAATATGTAAGTTTAAATATACCATATTCTCTTCAACAACCAGATTAAATATTTAGATAGTCACAGTTTGTTGTAAGCTAATATGCTAATTGAAGCTCAAAATGTCCACCCTGTCGGCCATTTAGACTCGATATATTGGACACACGCATGACAGCATTGTGTGTCCACACGGTCATGTGCCGGTCCACCCTGTCATCTTGATATTTTACAATAATATTTTAAATAATAATTCAATCATATCTATATAATCCAGTGTGTTCAATAGCTAGGTGTGAGGGCAACAACATGGAAACAAAAAAACTGCATCCAAATATCAGTTTTCTCCAAAAAAGAAAAAATACATGTGTGAATTGTAAGAGTTTCTTTAAAAACACATGGTTTACATAAAATCTTTTATGTATTTATGATTTGAAAGCAAACAAATAACCCTGTTTAGGAAAGGGACATCATACCTTTCAGAAAATATCATTTGCATCCTAATTTTGCAATGAAAACATATATGTGTGTCCATGACAGTGTGGACATACCTTATGGTTTATGATTCGAATAATGGCCCATAATTTTCTAAAAAAAATGTGTGGGAGCTCAGCTAATATGTTTCTATAGTACTTGAGTGTCTACTATTCATGACATGACAAAGCGAATGGGAAAACCAAACTTTTTGAGTAATGTGAGGGTTGAAAGGCACTCTATGGTGATATTGACCCATAGTTTTAACATTTATAATAAAAAACAACACATTTGGGTCAGCTGTTTACCATACAGCACATTTCAAACATGCCATTCTTGGTTGATCAGCTCACAGGAATGTGAATACCAGCCTACTTTCAGTTGTTACAGGTGTACTGCTGAACTTAAGTTGAGTCTTTCTTACCTTGAGTCACTTGAGCAGTTGAAAGTGCCTGTTCGAATGCCAAACTGAGAAACTTTCTGTACCATTTTGCCCCAGTTGGCAGTGCTCAACAGTGGATTTCTATCTTGGGCTATTACCTAAGAAGCAGAAAATGAAGTATTTGTATATGAAGTAAAAGTATTTAATTATAGATATACAGTCAGGTCCATAAATATTGGGACGTCGACACAATTCTAACATTTTTGGCTCTATACGCCACCACAATGGATTTCAAATGAAACAAACAAGATGTGCTTTAACTGCAGACTGTCAGCTTTAATTTGAGGGTATTTACATCCAAATCAGGTGAA
>JAFVLL020002977.1:0-25035 GCA_021397915.2 Tor tambroides | reverse complement strand
GAAATTGCTTGCCCTGCCTTTAATGTTATATTAGTGACCTCTGACTGATGAAGTCGAATAGAACCAAAAAAAAAAAAAAAAACACAGAAACATAACACCACTCTCTGGGAAGATGCAGCCACGTGCTATAAACTGGCTAAGGAGGTGGTTCTGGATGTGGACGAGGGACTGGTGAAGGACAGGAGACCAGATAAACCAAAAAGGAAGATGGTGGAAGGGCCCATGGAGGCATTGACAGTGAGAAGAGCCATGGAGGAGTGGATGGTGGTAGGATCCAGGAAGGAATGGATGGCCAATGGGTTCCCAGAGCAACCAAGGAGATGGCCATGAGGGTGGTGACCCACAGTTGAACTGAGGGAGGAGCCAAGGTGGAAACTCTGCCCAACCAAAATATGTAATTCTGGGAGATGATGAGGCCCAGGCGATTTCTGATGCACCAACAAGGATACATATGTCCCTCCGCATCCCCTGCTGACCCACTTGTCCTCATCCCAGCAGCCCTGGAACATTTAAGAGGCGCTACATCTTTACTAAGTTGGACCTCCAGAGCGCATATACCCTCATCCGGATATGTGAGGGAGACAAATGGAACACCTTCATGACCCCCCATTGGTCACTATGAATACTTGGTGATGCCGTTTGGCCTGGTGAACGCTTCTTCCGTATTCCAGGATTTTTATGCATGATGTGCTCTGGAAGTACCTACACCAGTTTACATCAATGACATCTACTCCCGGAGCTCGGCCAAACATCGCCAGCACCCCTCAGAGGTCTTCCAACACTGGCTTCAATTTTATCTGTTTCTCAAATCCACAAAATGCACGTTCCATCAATTCGTAAGTTAAAACATCGTTAAAGATAGTATTCAGATGGATGAAGGGAAGGTATCTGCTATCCTGTTCTGGCCCACGCCCACAACAGTTAAAGAGTTACAACACTTCCTTGGATTTGCCAACTTCTTTTGCCGCTTTATCCATAGCTTCAGGTACATCACCACTCCACTGACCAACCTCCTGAAAGCAAAGTCCTGGACCCCAGCCACCACCAAAGCCATGCAACAGCTCAAGTTGGCTTAGTCCAGCGCATTGGTCCTTATCCTGACCCTAAGAAACCCTTTGTTGTCAAAGTGTACCACACAGGGGTAGGAGTAGTGCTTTCTCAGCAGCAGGTGACACCATCAAAACTACATCCATGTGCCTTATTTTCAAAGAAACTCATCCAAGAGAAAATAAATTATGACATTGGCAATTGCGAGCTTCTGGCCATCAAGATTGCTTTAGAGAAATGAGGCATTGGTTAGAGGGAAACTGGTATCTATCCACAGTCCTTACTGACCACAAAAAATCCATAACTCCGCCACGACACGTCTTACCCCGACCAAGCTTGCTGGGCCCCTTTCTTCACAAGGTTCAACTTCTTAATATCCTGTCAACCTGTCTCAAAGACCACAAAAGCAGACACTTTTTCCCATACATCGCCGAGAGAGTGCCAACTCTAAAACCCCTTGACACTTACCAGCAGGCAAACTCCTGGAACCAGTTCCTTGCCTGGGCCAAGTATGCCCCAAACTTTTTTAAGACACAAAAACCCCTGTGTCTTCCTCCGGCTTGACACAGCATCAGGGTCCTTAGCCCTCAGGAGCAGGCCATAATGTCACAAATACACCAGGCTCCACCGTCACCCCAACGTTACGATCCATGTCACCTAAATACTAATAACCATCACCCATCATTCATCATCGCACTAATCAAATCACAATTTAAGCAAACGCTTCAGCCTCAGTCTTTGTCTGGTCTCCAATGAGGAAACACGACTGCTTACCTGCAATCTATTTCTCTGTGATACCTAACTCAGATGGTTCCTACTCCAAAGTTCCTGGTACTCCTCTCTTTCTCTGTGCTCCAGTGTCTCAATCCCACTGTGCACTGCCTCATTCACAGAGGAACACACCTGGCACTGTGATCCACACTCACCATCCATCCACCATGTTATCTTGTCATCATTATCTTGTCATTATCTTGTCATCATGTTATTATGTTATAATGACATGCAGATATTGACATTTAGGGGCAGTCGTGGTTAGAGAGTCGGGCATGTAACCTAAAGGTCGCCGGTTCGATTCTCACACCAGCAGGAATTGAAGGTGGGGATTGTGAATGAACAGCACTCTCACCACCTTCGATACCATGACTGAGCTGCCCTTGAGCAAGGCACCGAACCCCTAATTGATCCGCGGGCGCTGGAGCAATGGCTGCCCACTGCTCCGGGTGTGTGTTCACGGTGTGTGTGTGTGTGTGTGTGTGTGTGCATTTGTTCACTACTCACTGCTGTATGTGTGCACTTGGATGGGTTAAACGCAGAGCACCAATTTCGAGTATGGGTCACCATACTTGACAATACGTCACGACTTTCACTTTCACATTACATACATGTATACAGTGTCAAATCTGTGAAATAATGTGATTTAGTGCAGTATGCTGTAAATTAAATCAGTAAAGCTGGGGACACACATTGCTCATAAATGACATTGCTTCCTCAGAATGATCCAATTTCAAGCAAGTAATGTTATAATTTGTGTTGTCGTTCTTTGGCAGTTTATTGTTGTTTTGTATAAATGCGCAAGCTTGTTTGATTTTACAATTCATAAACGCATTTAGTCATTAGGAATTGCTTTGCTTATTTAAAACCTAGTTCATTGCTTGACATTTAAATGCTAGTCGTAAACAATCGCAGGGAAAGTCCCCATCAAACCAATGCTTCACTAAATCAGTTTAGTTATCCAGGAGCTTGTCATGCATACATTATTTAAGAGTATTAGGACATTTTTGAACATTTATTGAAGCACTCATGCTTCAGTTGCTTCAGTTTCCATCCAAGTGTTTCTTCTCACACACGATGGCGATCGCATTGAATGAGGAAACTGCTGGTTTGAGATGAAAGGACAGCGTGTAGGTGGCTTGAAGGTGGTGTTGCGGTGAATTCGTCTTTGGATTAGGAAAGTTTGATTAAATGTATTTTTTGAAAAGGAAAGTATGTTCATTAAGGCGTGAAATAAGCAACCACAGCAGAAAAGCCTAAACACAATGGAAGGAGGAGGAAAGAGGTGGTTTGATCTGTTTCACTTCACTCTGATGTGGCTGATTGTGTGAGCATGCCTGTGCCTTCAGTGGACCTTTACACATCTGCTACGGTTTAAATGGTTTCCAAGACACGAAAGGTGAACACTAAAATAGCAGCATAGGGCCATTTGTACACCTCAGATTAATTTTCTCAGAAGTTCAGCATAGCATCTTTAAGTCCATGTCATGCATCCATGAGTAAAATAAAAATAATAATAATAAAAAATCTATAAGCCTCAAGCATTTTTCTGGGATGTTGTATTATAATTATATATTCAGCAAGCAGTTCATAAATTCATATCAATTTAGAGCCTGCATGGAATATTTGTTCTGTACTTTAAAAAAAAATGCCCAAATGGTTGCAGCATCTAAAAATATAACCTTCCGCTTATGCCAGTATATGAACTTTAACACTGAGGTTTTCAGCTACTCTCAGCACAAGCTAACTGTTAATGTTAAAGTGATTATTAACCACCAAAAGCTAATTCTGTGCTCATCTATTCACTGCCGCTCAGAGAACCATCACACACTGTTAATGGCACCCACTGAAGTGTGTAGTTTTGAGGGTAGCACTTTGTCTTAGAAACCGCGGACTTTTACAGCCCTAGTGTTTTTAGAGCAATAAAACATGTTTAAAAGTTCAGAATGAGGCTGTATCTTCAGACTGCATGGATTGGCTCATTTTTTCTGCCAAGACAAACACCAATAACTACTGTTTTAAAGATACAGACTAATTTGCAATACATATATTCAGCAGTATAGGCCACACTTTATTTGAAGGTCCAATTCTTGCTATTAACAAACCATTAACTATGACTTTTGTCTCAATAAACTCCTAATTTGCTGCTCATTAATAGTTAGTAAGGTAGTTGTTATGTTGAGGTATTGGGATAGGATTATGGATGTAGAATATGATCATGCAGAATATGTGCTTTATAAGAGCTAATAAACAGCCAATATTTTAATAAAAGGCGTGATATTAAGCAACTACTTAATAGGAGAGAATGATGCCTATACTAAAGTGTTACCATATACTTTATTCATCATTACTATATTAATAAAAAATACGGTCCCACTTTATATTAGGTGGCCTTAACTACTATGTACTTACATTTAAATTAATCATTTGATACAATGCACTTATTGTGTACATACATGTCTTTACATTGTACTTATATTTTTTAAAAATACCATTATGTAGTTACATCTGTAATTAATTTCTGTAATTACATTTATAATTTAACTGTTGACTCATCCCTTACACCTTAACCCACCCTTAAACCTACCCATACCACCAAACCTGTGCCTAACCTTACCCGTATCCCACTTCAGTAGCAGCAAGTGTTTTAAAATACAATATGAACACAATAAGTACATTGCACTTATTTTTTGATGTAAGTACATAGTAGTTAAGGCCACCTAATATAAAGTGGGACCAAAAATACTAATTAAGTTTAACCACTGTAATATCCATTTCAGTTTATTTGTACTTTTCATATTTATTTTATGCTCAATAAATTCTGTTACAAAGATTTGTTCAAAGATGTCTATGTAAAATAGAAAAAAGTTAAATAACCTATAATTAAATCTATCTATCTATCTATCTATCTATCTATCTATCTATTTATACACACGCGCACGCACACATGCACGCACACACACACACACACGTGTGTGTGTATATATATATATATATATATATATGTGTGTGTGTGTGTGTGTGTGTATATGCTGATCATTTAATAATTTAAGAACATAAGGGTCTTTATATTATTTTCTTTTGAAACAAGTTTCCAGTATTCTATTATTAGGCACCAACAGTAATGAACAGAATTTTCACACATAAATGAACGCCAGATAAACCACTAACACTTATTTCAGAGTTGTTAATGTTTACTGTGTGCATTTAGTTTAACAGTGTTAAAGAGAGCAAAGCATGCATTTGAAACACTTAACACTTTATGTTCTTCTTCTGTCCATGCAAAAAATCATGTTCATGTAATATGGTCAGGGGTAGTCAAAATTTCAGATTTAGTTCATATTTGCAGCTACATGAGCAGACCACTTAAACCACAAAACACTAAACATGTTTTGAAAGAGGTTTATTGTCATTAACCTATAATAGCTGATGTGTGACTTATTAAAATGAACCACAAAAAAAAAGTGATATTACCAGAATTTATTGATTTATCTAATCAAGTTCAAATAAAAATGATGCTTTAAAAAGTTCAATCTTGATGAGATGAGAATGAAATAATGCAGCACTTTATTGGTCAGTTTAGTAATGATAATACACCTAAATAACCGCATGTTTAGGACAGGGTTAATAGTTTGAGAAGAGGATTAAAACTCATATTTGTTGACCATTGATCTCAGTATTAAAAACAATTTAGATGAGGCTTTCTCAGTTCCCCACATTAAAAAAAAAAACTTTACAAAAAGAGGTTTTTGTTTTTCCTTTTATACAAATCCTTTTATATGTACAGAAATCCACATGTGTGATGATACAGTGAGATTGTCCACATGCGTGTAGTTTGTTCTGCTGGTCCTGAGGAAGATTAGCAGGGCTTCTGGACAGTCACGGGGTACAGGAGAGGAACGGCGATGCCCTGGTCCGGTTTCTCAAAGGCACTTATCAAATTCTTGACTTTTCGGAACAAGCGTTTAGTTTGACCTGGTGCTGTCTGTGTAAATAAATAAACAACAACAACAAAAACATCAGTTGCATTTCTTTGCAAGGAGTTGGTGAACTTAACTAAACTAACTAGAAGATTGTTTTAAATGTGTTTGTTAAGTGCATGAATATAATGTGCCCATATTGTTTTCTTTATTTCATCAGATCTGTGGCTATAATGTCTTGTAGTTTCAAGATGAGATGTTAGCTTTATAAAACAGCTCATCTCTGAGAAAGACGCTCTGCTGAGAGATTTCTCTCTGTATAATCACTCTTTTCAATCTCATCTCAATCAGATCATACCTCTCCATACCTCAATACGTTTGACTCATTCTCAGAAATACACAGCTGTGTGTAATAATTATTACTGACAGATAAACACAATATCAGTTTCCATTACACATGCATATATATATATAAATATAGATATACAGACACACAAATTGCCTGATATTCTAATATATATATATATATATATACATATATATATATATATATATATATATATATAATGATTTCGTCTCGGTGTACTTATTTGTTTACCTATTTCTACAATGTTGAATGTAGGCAAAAAAGCATGTTTCAAAAGAGAAATATCATGGGCTATTACTATTTCTTTCTTTTCTTTTCTTTTCTTTTCTTTTCTTCTTTCTTTCAGTTATATTAATGTGTGATGTTTTTGCATCAAGTACAATTCCAGCATTAACGTGACAGGCTTGAGGTAACTTTTTAAGGTTATACCACATATTTGGGATTTGTAGGAAATTCAGACAATTTTAAAACAAATGCTAATAATTACATGAATAATAATAACAATAATAATAAAAAAAAAAAATCTAGAAGCTTTTTCCCTGAAAATGTCAGGCACGGCTGGTTTCCTGAGGATGACTCATTTGCATTCATTCTTTGTTTGAGCAGATG
Source organism: Tor tambroides (assembly GCA_021397915.2). Taxonomy (NCBI): domain Eukaryota; kingdom Metazoa; phylum Chordata; class Actinopteri; order Cypriniformes; family Cyprinidae; genus Tor; species Tor tambroides. Next base: position 18,321 of record JAFVLL020002977.1, on the reverse strand, counting down.
CTTTTATTCAACTTACAAAAGACAATTATAACTCACAAACGAGGAAGTATACAAGTACTACAAATACTTAATACAAATACAAATATACAAATACTAATTATTATTATTGGGCCAATTATTAGTCATAAAATTGGCTGAAATGCAAATGTTCAAAAGTGGATAATTTCAGGACAGTTCAGAGCTGGAGTGTTTTAACTGATAGTCTGCTGTTGTGTATGAGGTTTATTTCTGGTTTATATCTTCTTTGTGTCTGTGTGTGTTTGATGTCTGTCGCTCACCTCGGCCGCCCAGGAGCCCGCCGCGTCTCTCTGGAGCCGGTACGTGAAGACGAACCCATTACTCCTGCGGCACAAATCACATCAGGTTAAAAACACAGATTAAACATCACACTTCACTGTAAAAAAAAATGCTACATTCACACATTATAAATTAAACAAAGAGTACTTGAGTATGTTGCACAAGAAAATATTTTTTTCAGTTTTCTCCTTCAAAATTGCATATTTAATTTAATGTGTTATTTGCCATTTCTTTGCAATTGTTTGTGACATTTACTAGCAGTTTCTGAGTGAAAAGAGATCCTTCACCTTTGTTTTCAGTGTACCGTTCACTAACTGGAGTGACACATTTGAGCCTAAAAGAGAAAAAGCAGAGATTTCTGGAGGACTTACAGAACGCAGAGGCAGTATGCACCGGGAACGCTCTCACTGTCTCGAATTAAATAGCTGCCGTCTTTGCCCGCTTCACACAGACGCGTCTCGCAGGTCTCTCGGCTGATGGCCCCGTGATACACAGACAGCGATTCCATTGTGCTGCACGCATTGTTTCTCAGGCAATCACGACACGCATGTGATATTTGTCCCTTGAGCAGGAAATGATGAAACCAGGCAGGAAATAAGCACTTCAAAAAATAAGGCACAATTTCTGCAACAATAGCAAAAGCATGCAAAATGTCAGGTGAGCATTAGAGAATGTAGTTTCAGATATCAGGCCGCACCACTAATGTTTGAGTTTACAGATTAAAGCTGTCAAATTTCTAACATTTTATTTCAGACAATTCCTCTTAAAAAAAAAACTCTTTATGTTTTGCATATTAGTTCAACCAATATGTTATTGATTTTTTCTGGTTGCTTTCACAGATAGTTTCTGGGTAACACTTTATTTTGATGGTCCCTTTTGAGCATTCTGTTGACACTAAGTAACTTTGCTCCTACATGACAACAAGCTCTCAGTAGAGTATTAGACTGTCTGCTTCAGATCTGCTGACTCTTTATAGTGATGGCATCTCTACAGACACTCTACTGACTATAAGTAACTTTGCAAGCACATGTCAACTTATTCTAACCCTACCAGTCTACTAATTCTCTACTAACACTCTAATGAGAGTCAGTAGATATGTAGGTGCAACGTTACTTATAGTCAACAGAATGTGTCTGAGGGAGCATCAAAATAAAGTGAAACCCAACATTTTAAAGTCAAACTGCTTTTGATGATATAATAGGCCACAACTTGGGCTCTGCAAAGAAAAGGTCATTTGTTTTTGGTTGGGGCTAATATAAAAGCCTTCAGATGAGATGCATGGGGATGATGAATGCTGAAGCTTCCTCTGTGTTTGAGAGTATTGTATGTGAACCAGGTGGGAAAATGGTTTTGTATCCTGTGATAGAGCATCCCTGTCACCACAGACATCCTGTCTCTCTCTCTCTCTCTCTCTCTCTCTCTCTCTGTGTGTGTCTTGAAGTGCATGCTGTTGACATTGATATAAACACAGAAACAGATCTGCATTTCCCTCTCGTTTCCCATCTTTACCTCCAGACCCTCCTGTTAGACTAATTTAGCTGAAGGCATTTTGGTTTAGTTGCACCAGCTGGAAATGTAGAGATGAAGAGCCACAGAAAAACACTGTGGAGATGTTGTTGAGTTGTGTTTATTAGCACAGGGGGATTCAGGCTAATAGCTTTTCGAGAAAGAGATGGTTTACTTCACAGCTGGTTCATGCCGCTGCCGTTGGTCATCCAACCAGATCCCATATTACTAATGCATGGACTGAGAGATCTGCAGAAGACAGATGAGGGTGAGTGTGTGACAACAGAACATGCTGGGTTTGCCTTTAACCAAACATCTGATGCTAAAACTGATGAAAAGTGCAACTGTGATATAAGAAGTCCAAACCACACCCAGACAATTGCATGCACAGGTGCATTAAAAGAAGTGTTTATTTCTTCCAAGTTTTGGGGATAGTTAGAGAAAAAAACGAGGGGAGCTACAATATAATGTCAAAGAGAGGGCTTAATAGAATAAATTGCATAAGATGTGTGATGGCAGGGAAGGAATGCTGTATTTATAGGCATGTGATAGCACTGAATCAGAAGAGGCAGACGGATCGAAGGGCATGCATGAAGTGAAGACGATGTGCTGTGTTGAAGTCCCAGTCTAAGCGTTTGCTTGGTTTGTTCTGTGTATGATTTTATTCTGGACTAGTTATCTGTTTTTGATTTTACTCAAACCGAAAGTGCTTTTGCAGACTATTTTCTAGAAACCTGTGTGTGATGGAGAGCTCTTTCCCCGTTGTTTTACTGGTAGTGAGGCTGTGTATGACGCTACAGTATTTAGACAGAAGCTGTGCAGTCAGTGTTACTCAGATTGATATACTGATAAACTGATCGTATCGCTGTGCTGCTTCTTCTGTTGTGTGTTTGTAGATTATATTGGTTTTTGGTGTTTCCTAAATGTCTGTGCCAGCTCTTTAAAATTTAATGAAGCTGTTAATATTATAAGATGATGTAGGTGCATAATGCATTGTTTTGAATCAGTGTAATGTTTTAAGTTATGGCAGCTGTTATTATAATTTTTTTATTTTTATTTTTTGTGTGTGTTAACTATGTATTCAGTAAGCGGGCTCGTTTATCACCCCCCCCACTAAAAAAGATAATATCCTGGCAGTAAATAACCACTAGTTTTTGCATTAAGTTTACAGACATTTTCTTAAACCCTAAAACATTACACCACGCAATGCGTAATTCAAAATATGCGTAAAACACCTGTGAAAAACCAATGCAGAAAATCCCTTCAGTGTATTCAGTCCTTCAGTTTCAGTTTTGATAAAGGCATCATAATTAAGACAAGAATGAGAAAACTCTAGAGTTGCTTGAAAGTATTTATTCCTGCAGAGTTTTAGTACTGCTGAAGATGCCTCTGACACATTAATATTGGCCATATGTTCTCTGAACTCTGTGTTTGCACGATCATGGCATGACTTCTAATTCAGCAACACATCAATGTTGCCCTCTTGTGGGCTAATTATGCTCATTTAAAAGAATAGTTCAACCAAAATGAATATCCTGCTGTCATTTACTCACCTGCATGACGTTTCAAGCTCATGTCCACCTGCTTCAGCTTCAGTTCATCTGCTGCCGTAAATTTGTAAACATACTCAACTTCAATTATATTAAACAGACTTTAGGAAATTGAGTTGAATCTCATATTACTTAGAAAATGAAGTTGTAATTGGTAAAATAATTTTGAGTTAAAGTAATAATAAATAAATAAATAAGTAAATTTATTTACAGTCTCATGTCCTAATAGTGAAAATATGGTAACACTTTATTTTAAGGTGTCCTTGTTACACGTTACATGCACTTACTATTATAATAACAATACATTATGCACAATTACATGCAAGTAACCCTAAAACAAACCCTAATCCTAACCCTACCATATAGTAAGTGCATGTAGTTAATTAATATTACTCAGTAATTAAATGTATAATTACACTGTAACAAGGACACCTTAAAATAAAGTGTAACCTGTCTCTCTTATCTGACTGACCAACTGAGGATCTGGAGCAGGACTGAGAACCACTGACCTATGCTACCTACAATCAAGCATCAAATATCACATCATGTTTGCTGTCATCTGTGTATGGCAATCAGAACATATCTTTGTGTTGTATTACATTATTATTAGAATATGGCAACTACATCTACCGGAGTCCTGTGGATTATTGTGTTGAATTTTCAGCAAATTTTCATTTTGGGTGAACTATCCCAATGATATTGTGTACTATTATTTTAAGCTTAGGGGAAAAATCATTTCCAGTATGTTTTGGTCCAAAGTATCACATTTGTGACCCTGGAGCACAAAACCAGTCATAAGGGTAAATTTTTCAAAATTGAGATTTATGCATCAAAAAAGCTGAATAAATAATCTTTCCATTGATGTATGGTTTGTTAGGATAGGACAATATTTGGCTGAGATACAACTATTTGAAAATCTGGAATCTGAGGGTGCAAAAAAATCTAAATATTGAGAAAATCTCCTTTAAAGTTGTTCAAATGAAGTTCTTAGCAATGCATATTACTAATCAAAAATTAAGTTTTGATATATTTACAGTAGGAAATTTACAAAATATCTTCATGGAACATGATCTTTAGTTAATAGCCTAATCATTTTTGGCATAAAAGAAAAATGGATAATTTTGACCCATACAATGTATTTTTGGCTATTTCTATAAATATACCCCAGCGACTTAAGACTGGTTTTGTGCTCCAGGGCCACATATACTGTAAAGTAGGTTATTCTGAAACACAGGCTGGCAGAGGAACGCATGTTAATTTTCTTGCGCCCTCATGTGGCTTTATTTAAAAAAAAACAAACAAAAAAAAACAACCTCTTCAGATGAACGAAATAATCCTCCAATGAACAGTGAGAACAGTTTTAATGAGCAAAATAGTAATAATAATAATAAAATAAAAAGAGAGATAATAAGCAGTAGGACAATTCAAACCTGAAATATGATCACATACTTCTCAAGATGGTTGGAAACATTACATCTAAATTCTGTCCTTCAAATTAAAATATAAACTTAAATATTATTATATTTTTGGAACAGCTTATGAGTACATCATATTATTTCAAATTTAAATGTTGGCAAAAATGTTGGGGGTCACTGCTTTCTTTTTTTTTTTTCTCAGCCGAGGATTGCAGTGGATTTCTTACGCATTGCGAAAACAGAGCAAAAATAGCATCGATCGGCTTGCTGCCCTACAGTGGGTCAGGCCGGCCCAGTCACTCAGTCCCTAAAACCCTTTCTCACCCATTTACAGAAGTCATTATTTTGTGCCCTGTCAGTCGCGAGTGGCTGTAATGAGCCGGCCCTTCTCATCTCTTCCCGGTAGGGCCTTGAACCATCTTTGCGCCTGCAGCTCACAGCGTATGACGATGCTATAGGACTAGAGAACTTCATCCAGCTGTCTGTTCGAGTAGCTCAACACATGACTTCATGCTCGAGCGATTATCCTGCACTCCAGCCTCTGCCTGCCATCCACAGCTTTCACCCTCCATCACCAGATACTGACTCCATCTGTCACCGTCTGACAGACAACACACACCAGTGTTGCCAACTCATTTTCAGAGAAAGTTGCTAAAGGAAGGTCGACTTGTTGCTAAAAGTTGCTAAATGACGTTGTGATGTGCGTAATCATGACGAAAAATTGTCACACCATAAAATCTCAGCAAAAAATACATTGTATATGTTAATTTAGATTTGTTTGCAAAATAATATGCATAATATAATATTAAAATATAAATAACTGTATTTTTAAATACATTGAATTATTGAACACACACATTTTTGAATGATTACAATTTTTTTTAATAGCTAGTAATACGACACATTCTCAACATAACGCTTTAAGCAGTGTATTAGTAGTTAGTATGCTACACTCTGAGAAAAGTCTGTAAAAATAGGGCACAATCTACTATGTTAATATGAAAGAATTTTCCGTATTGGTTTTTTATCTGCATTTTAAATTGCACATTGTGTTTTTGGGTTGCAGGGTTACAATGGGTAATGGATAATGTCCTGTAAAATTACTAGTATCTTTTCCATTTTTCTTACAGTGTACTAACTGATCAACAATCGCAGGTATTAGCTACTAACAAAGTGTATCATAAATGAACAATTATACAATTATTAAACTATTCAATTACTATTATTACTATTATTATTATTATTATTAAATTGAACAATTGCAAATAGCAGCTAACTCAATTCACGTGATGTGTGTACTGCTAGGCATCTTTGGTTTTCTTTTTGTGTAATTTGGATGGAAAATGTGCCTTTTTATTCTCTGAGTCACTTAACAAAAGTTGCTAAAAGTTGCCAAATAAATTAAAAAATTTGCTAAATTTGTTGCTAGGTGCTTTTAGAAGAAAAAGTTGCTGAAAAGTTGCTCAGTTGAGCAACAAAATTGCTAAGTTGGCAACACTGACACAGACTTCAGTATCGTCTCTATTGTGGAGTAGGCGGCCTCCTCTTTCCTGAATGTCCAGTCATTCCTCCTCGTACCGCGGTGAGTGTTATTTAAGCCCTCTCAGTAATTCATACTCCATTGAATATTACTGTGGTAATCATTAGTGCTCACTCTTTCGCAGTCAAATCTGTTGTTGCCTCAGGCTTGACATGGAGCTTCTTCTCCACCTCCACCATGCACTGGCTCCCCATCCGGGGTGATCCCCCGGATGGGGGATGACTTCTTTTCTGGTTCTGGAGGGCTCTACTGCCGATATCTTCCAAGGATGGAACACTCCAGGAACACTTGCCTCAGATATCCTGGGATATAGGGGAAATTCAGGCTTGGGGTGAGAAATGCTTTAATAATTGTCTCCACCTGCTGCAAAGAATCTCCTCGGAAGCGTCTTAATCTGTTCCTTCATTACAAGTCTGTTCCACTTCAGTCAAGAACTCGTTGAGTGAAGTCAAAACCACCATCTCTGTTGAGTACCGTGCATTCCAGGATGTCTAAAGTAATCCTGGCCGTGCTGCCAAATTACCACCTCGCCTCCGTCTGGGTGCACCAAGGGTCGCATATATTCACAGTATTCATTCCTAAACAGAAGGCCATGGAGGAGTATGTTGAAGATGCTCGACGGAGCATATGGCTGTATTAGTTCTGAGAGATATGTCGGTGCCAGACCATTTAATGATTTAAAAACTAAGATTAAAATCTTAAAATCAATTCTAAAACGAACAGGAAGCCAATGAAGAGAGGCCAAAATGGGAGTAATACAGTATGTTCCCGCTTTCGTGTTCCCGTTAGCAAACGAGCTGCAGCATTCTGAACCATCTGCAGTTTGGTGAGGGAGGCCTGACTAATGCCTACATAAAGTCCATTACAGTAGTCAAGACGGGATGAAATAAAAATGTGTATAATTCTTTCAAAATCTTTAAAAGACAGAAAGGATTTAATCTTAGAAAGTTGCCTCAACTGGAAAAAACGATTTAAATTAATCTGTTTATCCAGTTTAAAATCATTATCCACTACAACGCCCAAGTTTTTTTAACAGAGGTCTTCACAAATGGTTTTAAAACACCTAAATCCAGGTCAAGAGACCCACAGGCACCCCCTGGAGTAAACAATACAACTTCCGTCTTATCCTCATTAAATTTTAGAAAAATTTACTGCCATCCAGGCTTTAATTTCCTCAAGGCAAAACAAAAGTGGCGTTATAGAGTTTGGATGTTTTTGTTTCAATGGCAGATATAATTGTGTATCATCTGTATAACAGTGAAACAAAATATTGTACTTCCTGAAAATGGATCCTAGAGGAAGTATATATAAAGAAAATAGAATAGGCCCCAAAATGGAGCCCTGGGGGACCCCACACGATAAACATGCAGAAGAGGACATAAATTCCCCAAGGCGAACAGAAAAGCTTCTGCCAGACAAATATGATCGAAACCACTCCAACACAGTACCCTTAATTCTGACACAATGCTCCATACGAGAGATCAAGATATGGTCTACAGTGTCAAATGCAGCCGTGAGATCTAGGAGCATAAGAACAGCATAGTCACCCGAGTCAGTGGCAAGAAGCAGATCATTAAACACTTTCAGTAGGGCTGTCTCTGTGCTGTGTAGGGATTTAAAACCAGACTGAAATGCCTCATGGAGACCATGTAAATTTAAAAATGAGTACAGTTGTGTGAATACAACTTTCTCCAGTATCTTGGAGAGAAACGGGACTTTTGTCCTGACTGGAGCAACTGTATCCAAAATATTTTGACAGGTCGAGTAAAACAAGGAGGTTAAATCATCAGTATTTTAAGACCACAGGAAGACACTGAATAATCCCCATCGATGCTATTAAAGGCATCTGAAAACAGCTCAGCAGTTACAGGGCTAATTGTCCGACAATGACGTGTTGGGACATTCGGTTTGGGGTTACGAGAGAGACATATTTCAAATAAAACAGGCATGTGGTCAGAAAAAGAGGCAACACATACGTCAATGTTAGAAACAGGTAGACCACATGATAAAACCAAATCTAACACATGTCCATGCTGGTGTGTGGGGCTGTCCACCCACTGTGTTAAATTAAATGACTCAATAAGATCTAAAAAGTCTTTAGCCAATGGCTTATTAGGGCAACAAACATGAATATTAAAGTCCCCAACAATTAAAATTCGATCATATTTAGGCATGATTCTGGCCAAAAAGTCAAAAAAGTCATTTATAAAATCTTTGTTATATTTAGGTGGGTGATAGACAACAGCACACAGTACAGAATGAAATGAATTTAGCTCAAAAACACTGAGTTCAAAGCTGGAATAATACGCTGGCAACCGCCGGCAGTTCAAGTGATCTTTAAAAATAATTGCAATTCCTCCACCCCTATCCCGTAAGCCGTGGGGAATTAAAATAACTACAGTTCGGTGGTAAAGCTTCAGAAAAAACACTCACCAACTCACCAAAAAGACTCACCAACGCCCAACCATGTCTCAGTCACGCACAGAAAATCCAAGTTATTTGTAGTGTAAAAGTCATTCAAAATAAATGATTTGTTAGCTAGCGATCTAGCGTTGATGAGAGCCATCCTAGTTGGAGCTGGGTCACTCATCGTCGGAGGTTCACGGCCCAAGGGCCGAAGGAGAGACGCATCCACGCCGCCTCTTCGATAACGGAGAACCTGGAGCTCGTCAACGGAGCCTACCACAGGTACCAGCCAAGTAAGCACAGGAGCCAGAGAGCGTCGAGATACAAAGCGGCAGCAATCCACATTGAGTCCCACTAATATCCAGTGGTGATCAACACTAGGGAACAATGCCACCTGGGACTTAACTTTTACCAGCAGGTCGCCACGTTTTCCCCGGCGTCTGGATCTCTTCCTCCTCCTCCGAGGACCCGAAGTTCGGCAGAGGTATGCAGGTAGCCCTTGCAGGTGCAGAGGAGGGAGCGAATCGTTTTGTCCACTCGAGTTAAATTTCACTGCATTTTCCATGAATGACCTTATATCAAGAAGTGCTTGCCGTTCGTACACTAATAGAGAGTCTGCTTTGTTTAAAACAGTCAATAAAAACAATACAAACACGAGCAAAACTAAGAGCAGCTGACGGCCGGCCATACACTCAGGCGCCATCTTGACTATAACTTAAATTTGACATTGGAACAGCTATACTTTCATCCCGAGGGAGGCTGGAGAGTCCGAGTGGGACCTGTTCAAAGTGCCTGCATCGAGCTGCGGCTGAAAGGTTGTTGATGAAAAAAACTCTAGTGGACACTGGTGGGGACAGAGGCCAGCAGGCAAAAGAAGAAGCCCTTTTGGGATTGGTTAACCCATGGGTCTCTCACTTTGGTATTGATGTCACACCCTGTCTGCTTCGGCTCCAGCTCCTGATCAGTTTCTTGGTCTCAGTATTCATGTATAGAATGGCAGCACATTGTCACCCAGCTATTCCTTGATTTAACACACCACTGTCTCCACCCAAATTTCTTTTCTTACCTGCTCCCCACTGGCTTATTACCCTGTCCCATCCAGATTCCTTGACCTTCCCTGCTGAAAAAACCAGCATATGCTGGTTAGGTATATTTTGAATCATGGCTTCTGCTGGTTTAAGCTGGTCCTTAGCTGGTCCTGAGCAGGAGCTAGTTGCTTAGGACCAGCACATGACCAGCTAAGGACCAGCTTAAACCAGCTCAAACCAGCAGCCATGCTTCAAAACATACCTAACCAGCATGTGCTGGTTTTTTCAAAAGGGTTCTGGAGCCACCATGGTCCTGCTGGGAAGTTCATACTTTCCTGATCTACCAGGGATTTTCATTTCCACAGCTTAGCTAGCAATCCATGCCATGACTATGGAAGCTGTGCCTGAATTTGCTTCTGGCCCAGAAGTTGTCTCTGAGCTCCAGGTTGTGTAGACCAAAGCTTCCCCTAAGCTCCTTCTCATCCTTGTCTGCAGATGAGGAGACTGGAGGATGTGTTCCAATTATTGAGGAATCACACTTCTCAGCCGGCCTGGGAAAACATACGCTGGAGTGCTGGAAAAGAGAATTTGGCCAATCATCAAACCTCGGCTGGAAGAGGAGGAATGTGGGATTCAGTTTCCTTATCCAGTCTGAATGTGCTTTGTGACTTACAACTGCATTCTCCAGAGTGTCTTGTGAAGGGCATTATGGGAGTGTGGTGTACCGCTGCCACTTGTGCATGCCATTCGATCCCTATACAACAAGTGCGAGAGCTGTGTCCGCATTCTTGGTAGTAATTCAAGCTTGTTCCCAGTGAGTTTTCATCCACAGGATGTCACTAGCTATGTTTCCATCCACCTATTTTTATGCGCATTTTGGAATATCACATTTAAAAAAAAAATGCTGGATGGAAACGCCAAGATGCGCATCAATTCTAAAAATGCGTATAATAAACTTATGCGCACAACTGAGCAGGATAAACTTTTTATCCAGTGTGCATAAACTACGATGGAAACACATTTACCAAATAAATTCCACCATGCACATTGAAAAAGTCAAGAAAAAAATGTGTAAAACCTGTGATTGTTAAACCATTTGTTAAATTAGACTCACAGTAAACTGTAAGCTCTATACGTTGCTGCTTGTGCTGCTTAAATTAAGCACCAGATGCTGATTCTCCAACAGATGCTCTTTACTCATCTCACTCGCATTTCTGTAAATACATAAAAACACACAGTACAATGCATATACTGTATTTTATGTAAACCAATAAAGAATGTTAAATAATGCAAATATACTTTTATGTGTTTAATATCACTTTATTTACCAGTGTTTTTGCTGTTGACCTTGATCAAATTCAAACATACAAATAACTGCAAATAATTTGACTTTAGTTGAACATCATAACTGTGGCCAATTCTTTTTTTTTTTAACTGTTATTTCTGATATGAGAATGTTCAAAGGTCATTTCATTTGTTTGGCTTTTTTGTGTTGTGTGTGTGAGAATAGGCCATTCAAATTTTATTCAGAACAAGAAATTTCTAAGCTATACCTGAACTTGTCTCATGAAACCTGTATGTAGTCATTTACAGTGGCTTAGTCATTTAAATTAAAACAGAACAGAAAGTACAAGTTCATTTTCACTCTTTACTTTAAAACATAGCACATCATTACAGCTGACAAAATGTAAATTCATACTAAACATTCATAAGAAATTAACTAAGGAAGTGCATTATTACTGAACACCAATAGATTATATAATTATGAGTTAATCACATAACTGCTTAGGTGTATCTATAGACATGAGCTCATATCCTACAAACCGATTTTCACATCCCATGTTTTCTTACAATGTCTACATTGCTCTGTGCCAAATGTAACCTGTTAATTCATCAATCACCAATAAATGAATGCAGCTGTAGGCTATTTTTAAATTTCATTCATGGGGGCTTTAAACCTGATGGAAAATTCAGAAAAGATGTTGAACAAATATGATCATTAATTTCAGGACGTCAGTTGTTTTCGTTTACAGCAATAGAAATGCTATGAATAGGCATTGCAATCAATCACATAAAAGGTTGTTGGACACATTCTCAACAAACAACATTAAATGGTCCATCACCATCGAGCAGATCACTTCTGAAACGCACTTGTAATTCAAAGCAGGAACACTGCTCTGGAAAGACTGTGGATACCATTGCATGGGATGTCATCAGAGATAAAGGAGAACACCATACTGGTCTTCTGCTATCTGCTGTGTCTCCTCAGTATTGAAGGTTTGAGTGTTGTCCATAAGAGAGCAGGACAGAGCATCTCTCTTTTGTACTGTGCCCAATGTACTCAGTCCCACCTTTCCCACTACTACTCTACAAAGACAACTATTTGCTAAATTTTGCTGCCTCATTATTCACATTCATTTACTGTAAATTTAGCAGAAGGACTGAAGATTTCAACAGCTGTGGAGTTTCTTCTCATGAGCATACATAAATACATGTGTGGTGCACTCTCTATGCACAGAGTCTTAGGCCATGTGTGTGTGTGTGTATATATATATATATATATATATATATATATAGTGCTGTATATTTAGTGCTGTCAAACGATTAATCGCGATTAATCAAATCCAAAATAAACGTTTTTATTTACATAATGTGTTCTGTGTATATTTATTATGTATATATAAATACACACACATACATTATATATTTCAAAAATATTTACATGTATTTACATGTCTATATTTATATTAATATAATTTATGTTATAAATAAATATATTTAATATATAAAAATATTTTTTTTTCTGAAATATATACATGCATGTGTATGTATTTATATATACATAATAAATGTACACACTTATATTATGTAAATAAAAACAATTATTTTGGATGCAATTAATTGCGATTAATCGTTCGAGAGCGCTAATATACTGTATGTATATATATATATATATATATATTCTAATTTTTTCATGGCCCAGGAGTTCTGTACATTACACCTGCTCATTATTTGCCATAAACTACAATAATAAATAGTATTTAGTGTAGCTATTACAAATGAACAACAACAACAACAAAAACCTTCAAATACAAAGCATATGAATGTTTCAGTGTGCTTACTACAGAGTACTTATGTAATCATATAATACAATCAAAAATAACCCCCTTTGGAGGCAAATTCAAAAATCTACTTTACCTTTTATAGACATACAAAAACATCTATATTTATCATATGAAATGAGTTCAGTCAATATACAACCTGTGTGATTGATTGAGGAGAGCATGATACGAGATTGTGACACAAACCTTGTTCACTAATACTAGGAATAATCATATTGTCAAAGTCTGTGTTCCTCAGATTGAGAAAATCACCTCTGTGAATTAGAAAGCGATACCCTGTTTAGACGAATTGATTGTTAATTGTGTGTAAAGCTTACCATCTTACACCCCACGTCTTGTTTTGTAGTGACACGAGTTTGGATGCTCTTCATGCTTAACCTGTGCAGCAAATGTCTTTGAAGCTTTGAGAGACATATCAATTTGATGGCCGTCATTGTCACAGCAGGCCAAAGAGCACCAGCATCAGTTCGACTGGAGATACAGTAGTAGTGCATGACACACGTGAGCGTCTGGGTGCGATCGCATCAGCCTGGTGATTGTCAGTGATATCCAGATGGAGGTTCATAAGGTCCATAATAAATACACTTCACTGCCGGGAGCCTTCAGACACAGAGTGAACTATTTTTTCCCGTTTTTTAACGACGCCAGCTTATTGAAGTTTTGCCAGAATGGAGACTGTCCTGATTTGGAGAGGTGGAATTCGACTAGGTCTGAGTGTAGAGGGTCATCGGAGAGCACGAGGGGTCCGTGAGGCGAGGGGTCCGCCGGGGAGACGCACCTGCTCTGGCTCACACCTGCTCCACGCAGAAGACAGAGACACCAGACGTTTGAGACGGGACAAACACACAGCCGCCGGCAGAGAGGGGCAATGCTCAAAGCAACAGAATCGGTGCACAGCTATGATGAATCATGCAGAACATCCCTTAAAATGCACCATGATAACCAGCCACAGTTTCCACATAAATACCACAGTTAATACAGTCACTGTTGTTACTTCTGCTTTGATGACAATTTGGATAATACCAAGTTATAATTTCTTTTTACAGACATACACACACATGCATATACTGCATATACAGTGGCCCCAAAAAGTCATACTCAAAATCTGAACGGATTTAAATACAAAATATCAAACCTACAAATAAATGATTTTCTCAGCAACTAACTTAAGTGTCCAAATACATTTCAGGGCCACTATATATCATATACAACTGTGTAGAACTGTAGTAACTATGATATTTTGGCAGAATTTACCATAGTCATGACAAAATTAAGTATGAACTATAGTCATACATACCATGAGTCTAAGCAATACAAAATATATTTAGTTTTTCCAACTACATGATATAAGCGAAGCCAATATAAATAGAAATATATAGATATACAGATATAATTAGGCAGTTGGATTTCTAGCAAAAAAAAAAAAAAGGTTCCATGGCATTTTGAAACACAATCTCTATTATTGCTTCAGTTTGGTTGTGTTGAGTATTGGATAATAATTCAGTCAATATTTACTCACCCTGTTCTACAGCAGCATGACACTGAACACAGAATTAACATCACTCTCTGATAGTGTCGGATAGTTTGTTAATGGCATGCTTCATATTAGAAATCAAATATAATATGAATAAAAATAATAACAATGCACACAAATATGCTGCAGATCATTATTTTTCACGCTTTGTAAATGTGAAATTATTATTCTCTCAGGTATTCACACAGTTATTGCCAGTCATTTTTGGAACTGCAATATTTATCAGCTGTTGCCTTAACAAATATTATTATCTATAATCTTTTACAGACACAATGACAAGAAATGTGACAAGTTAGTTAAGTAATAAATAATTACACTGCAAAAAAAAAGGCTTATCTTACTTAGTATTTTTGTCTTGTTTCTATCAAAATATCTAAAAATCAAGATACTTTTACTAGATAAGCAAAATGACATAAAATATTTAGTCTTAATATTAAGATTAAAAGACTAAATTAAGTGCATTTTGCTTAAAACAAGTAAAATGATCCGCCAGTCGGGTAAATAAAATATTCTTAAAACTAGAGCATTTTACTTGATTTAAGCAAACCCCCTGGAAACAAGACTAATCATCTCATGTCATTTCGCTTTTCATTTCTCCTTTATTTTCTGAAAAAGACAGAAATTTGGCTATAGAAGTGTGAGTAAATAATGACTTCTAATTTTCAGATCAACAATCTCATTAAATCTCTCTGGATAACAGAGGTCTGGATATCTCTGGACTCTTAGGTTTGGATTTTTTGGAGTAATTGCTTTATTATAGTTGCATTTCAAATTCACTGCCATGGCTTTTTGTAGAAAAACTAACTCTACTTTGTGCGCTCATGAGAATACCTTTATCATTTTCATACCATGTCCATATAAAATGGCCCTCTTTCTCAAGATGATATCTATCAATGAATCTGCAAATTCAAGAACATACTTCACCGTTTGTCAGTGAAGCGTTGAGGATTCACAGCAGAGTGTAAATATGACACGAATATATTAACCCATAAAATATAAACTACTCACTATAAATCAAATGTACATTCACTGTAATTTCATGAAAAAAAGAATATAAATAGCTTAAAGCAGATATTAAGGGGCCAAGCACAAACACAGGAGGTCCATTACATGAAAATTTAATGTGATGCAGAGAATATTAGGAAAAATTGGTTTAACAGACATGAGTAGAATAACTTATAACCTTTGACCCATAGGTGGTGCTGTTACATGTCAATACACTGAGAAAGGTGTCCAGACAGAAGTCGATATGTGCACAAAAACGCAAAAAAGCGCAGATGATTCAGATCATTACGGACTACAGATGCCTCTAATCCAGTTTTATGAAACCGATATTTTATTAAGTGTATCGTCCATATATAATTAGCTAGGTTTATAGATTAATTAACAGTTTGCTATTCACCACTGAATGGTTTTGCCTATATATTATGAATGACTTGTCATTAGCAAAACAATCCCATCATGTTTAGTCCACACGGATCAAGCGTTATAAGCCACAGCGCTGCGGTGGCAGACCTCAAACTCAGGCCTTTAATCTGTGGAGCAGTTTCACAGTGTTTTAGACACTATACAGCTGTCTGTGCATCTTCAGTGCTTGGCCCCTACAAATATAATCTAATAAATCTATACACTGTTTACATATTTTTACAAAACGTGAATTTAGACATCAATATCAATCAGCGTGTACGTGTACATCTTTTCATTGTTGCTTGAATATATTTCTATGTAATTTACTGTAATGGCAGAATTATTCTGTGATTTCTCTCTTATTAAAGAAGAATCATGTCTTGTAAAGATCAAGCAGCTTTTTAAATACGATATAACCCTGATCCACACGACTGAATTATACACGACGAATAGCAGTATTTAAAGAAGTCATGAAGTGTGGAAACAACTCTTCCTTCATATTATGACATACACAGCGGGTAAAATAAGTATCGAACACGTTACTATTTTCCAACCCAAGTAATCCATGCATACAAAGAAAACAAAACAAATAACTTTGTATAAAAGGCTTTGTTGGTGATAACAGCTTCAAGACGCCTCCTGCAGGAGAAACCAGTGGCATGCATTCAGGGCCCCTCAAAATCACATTTTATGTCAAGTAAAAAAAAATTATATGTATTAGCTTTTTCAAACAAGAACAAGCATAATAAGAAGTTACCAGTCAAAAGAAATGATTCCTTTGCACTACAGAGCTGAACACAACAGTGGCATACAGGCTAGGTATATTCACAGAAGTTTAATGAGGCTTAGAGCTGACAGATGGTTTAAATTCATAATCTTATGAAACTGATATTTTAAATATAACATTTTGAAAAACAGAAATACTGATTGTTTGAAATGATTTAAATAACTGAAAGGATACTTTAAAAATGAAACTAAAACTGCCAGTAGTCACCGAGTTTATCACTGAATCGTTCATTCAATTGATTCGTTTGAACGGCTGATTCATTCAGGAGCTTGTAAGTTTGTGTTGAATCATTAAGTAAGATTTGTTTAAAAGCACGTTCATTCATAAACAAAACATTGCTGTGCTTACTTGGAGATGCGCAGAGGCTCAGCTGTGACTTTGAAGCTATTTTCGTTGAGGAAATAGAGCAAAATCGGGCAATATTGTTATAGTCAGACTCCTTGAAAAGCTTCTTGTTTTTTGAACTGCTGTATTAAATCAATCACATTTGCAAACTCCCTTAATAATCTTTAAAATCCACTTTAAAAACTCATCTTTCATCGCAATCTCACAAAGTTCCACTGCACAACGAATGTTTTATTTCCATCGTGTCTTTGTTATGATGAGAGGACGCGAGTGTGCGTAACTCAGGTGTTTCGAGCAGTGAGTGGATTCTGATTAATATTGCGTTAAAGAATCAATAGATTTGTCTGCGATACACTGCTCAACGCTGCACCGTCACCCTTTCCCCCACCAGCGACGCCCCTGCATGCATTGCTCTCTGGCCCAAGTCTTGAAGGTTTTGTGAGTCTCTTCTATGAACTCTGACCTTTAGTTCTTATTTTCTATTGGATTCGAGTCAGGTGATTGGCTGGCCGTTCTAGCAGCTTTATTCTCTTTCTCTGAAACCGATCGAGAGTTTGCTTGGCTGTGTTTGGGATCATCTTCATCATCCTGGTCCTGTAGGTGTTGGACTGAAGCAGCTAATATTAATTTCCACTGACGAGGGGCAGGATTGCTTTCTAATTACTGACAGATTTCAGCTGGTGTCTTGGCTTTCCATGCCTTTCTGCACCTGCCTTTCTTCATGTGTTCAATACTTTTTCCCTGCGTCATTGATTACTTGTGTTATTACCGACATCTGGTGAAAATTTCATGTCAACAGCGCCTTTAGAAATATATTTACTGAGAAAAATGGTGACATGATCAATACTTATGTTACCCGCTGTAAGAGGTCATTGTACAGCATTATAAAAACATACTGTAATTTTCACAACTCAAAGCGTCCAAATCACACAAAAGGAGCATTTGTTCCTCTTAGTATCATGAGGAAAAAACCTGTAATTAGAATTGTGATTAAATTCAGGGCTTTTCTGCCTATGATGAGAGCGTTCACAAGAGCACACAACAACAACAGCAATTATGAACAAACCTTTAAAAAATAATAAAAACAACATTCCATGACCCCTTTAAACATTTAAGTATTATTTTGGGTATTTTCACCTTTATTTTAAAGGTGAACAGGATTGAGACAGAACTGAGAAGCTTTTAAAAGTGTAGCTCATTATTATAACTGAAAGCCTCAAATCGACATTGTCATAATACTGAATACTGTAGCTCAGTTAGTTTCTGCCCAAACAATGAGCCCAAGGAGAATACGTTTACTCTGTCTACACCGGTTTACTAGAGTAAAGCAACAATGAGAAGACAGGTGTTAAAATAATAGAAAAATGTTGAATTCACCTGGTAT
>JAFVLL020002975.1:0-13897 GCA_021397915.2 Tor tambroides | reverse complement strand
TATATATATATATATATATATATATATATACACACACACACACACACACACACACACACACTTACTACTGCAATATATTACAGAGTCTATGGAAGTCACAATATTAAATAGAGCAAATAACAATAAGCCAATAATTTTAAAAATATAAATAATGCATATTATTCATTATATTCAACTAGTATACACTGTAAAAAATGACCGTGATTTTAATGGTAAAAAACTGTGAAAATGCTACAGTAAAAACCTGTTAAATGCTTAATGGTAAGTTCCTGTAAAATTTACAGGGAAAAACCGTAAACTGACGTTCCCAGAATTCCCTGCGTTGCATTTCAAATTTTGTCTGAATTTGCTGTTTTTTCTTAAAATAACTATGTTTCTTCTTACTTTATTCTTATCCGTTATGTTTATTAGGGTTGTATGTTACATCTAATGTTGTTAAATGAATGTTTATAGCATATTTCAGTTTAATGAGTCTCACCATGATGGTGTTTAGCGCTTGTGTGAATGACACTGTGCACCTTCTATATATGTTATTATTGAAACGCTGCTTGTGATGGGCTTTGGTTCATCATGTGACTTTCTCATCACCACCTGCATTTGGTGGTTATCAGTGTATTTCAAAGGTACAAAACAGATTTCAGTACTTCAATAGGTTGGTATATTAACATTATATCGGTTAATGAAATTACAGTATTTAACTGTAAATTTAAGTTAAAACCGTAAAACCTAAAATGTTGTTACCATATTTTTTACGGTAGAATTCTGGCAACCACAGCTGCCATTTTTTTACCATACATTTTACGGATTTTTTTTTTTTTTTACAGTGTACAGCTTATATTAATTTTTGTACTAATTTATGTTACAAAAAATATACTAAAAAGTAAAACAGAATACATAGTTTGACATACTAAACGTTAATTTAAGCACAACAACATTATAAATGCAAGTACATGAAAAAATATTCAATATAATGAAATACTAAAAGTCATATAAAATCATAAATTACTGTTATATTATTAATTTTATGAATTATTAATGATTTATAATGCAGAAAGTTAATAATCACAACATTATAACTGAGAATATTAATGATATTCACATATAAATAATATATTCAAAATATAATAATAATTATAATATTAATAATTATTAATATTTTGATAGATAGATAGATAGATAGATAGTAGAAGAACATTCAATATAATATAATACAATATAATATAATATAAATTAATGTTGTATTATTAATAATGATGCTGAATTCAAGCATCACAACATCATAATTGAAGGTATAAAAAAGGATATTCAATTTAAATGTATATTCCAGAATATTCAATATAAAATAACATATTCAAAACACATATTGTGCATCCCTAGTAAAAGTAATTAAATGACAGATGGAAATTTGATGATGACAGATGTTTTTTGTGTCGTGGTGTTTATGCAGGTGAGGTGGGTTTGAATCAGACTCGCAACATTTCTTGATCCAGTTCTCATTTCTTCTTTCCATCAATTCCTGTCTTTCTCCACTAATCATACCAGTGAAAGTGGTAGAAAAAAAAGCCAAAACAGTGAAAATGGTATAACCTGGACCTGTAAGACAGACTAATTTTTCTGACCAACAGAACAAGAAAGTGATATAAGCGATAAACCATTCCTATAGCATGACTAGATCTGCTGGGTAGAAAAAGGCCCAGAAGCAGACAGCAGACCAACTCACTCTAGACATGCTGATGAAAATAAACAGATTTGACAGAATACATAATTGTGTGTCGTGCACACTGTAAAACAAGCGACTGAGGGAGGAAAAGCTAGAGACAATGGTAGAGTTAAGCAAGTGGATGAGCGTTACATCATCGAAAGCTAAATCTTTTGTAATGTATTTTCTGTGCTTCCCAAGCAACAGCTGTATTCCCTATTCACAAAAGGAATGACAGCTTGTCTTCATAATTTTACCCTGTCAATCAAACTCTGAACATCAGCTTTTGTGCACTGTATAGACCTGAAAATAAATATGCAAATGAACGGTTCTGACTCCCTTCAATTTCAACTAGAACGGCTCTTTTTCTTTTACCCGATTTGCCCATTTTTGGTCAAAAATGCAAATACACATGCAAAAAGGGCTTGTGGGGCATAATAGAGGCAAGCTGTTAACCACATGATTGACACGACATCTAAATTCAAACATACCATGCTTCAATAAACGTCTGAATAATTGCCTTGCATTTTCAAATGGCACGCGCTACCAAACAAAACATGATATATATTGATTATAATAAATAATAATAAAAAACCAATACATATTAATCTGCTATAGGGTCATTCCGTGTCAAATCAACCAAATTTCAAAAACTTCCCCAGCTCAAATTTTTGATTTTGCTAATATTTTTTCCAAAGAAAGATAGACATGTATAGTGATGAAAGCCAAAATATTAAATGTCATGGATGAATATTTACTGAGTAATCCACTATTTTGTAGAGGGGGGTCAAAATGGCAGTTTTCACCTGAAATTCAGAATCAAATTACAGGGGGGTAAAAATGACTTCAGAAAGATCATAATGTTAATTTTACACAGAGATTGGCAAGTCTGTTAGTAAAATCTGTTGACTTTAGCAATCTTTGTTGCATTATGTGCCAATGGTGACCATTCAAAAATGGGGAAACAGCACTTTTCAAGTTCTTTCTCCAAAATTTGTATGCCTGTAACTCAAGAAGTATTAAAAATATCTTAATGCCATTTTAGATATTGTGTCTTAACAACTTTCCTTTTGGCATCTTTATTTTTAAGGCCCTATATGTTTCAGTTCCAGAGATATTGGAATTTTAATATGGCTCCAGGAGTAAATCGTTAAAATGTACACATTTTCAGTGGCTGAACGTAATTAAAAGGAGATTCCGTATATCATCACATTAATATTATAAGGAGCTAAATGCTCTCAAACTATTTGAAGAACGCTTTCTTAATATTAGGGTTCACCTAAGCCAGAAAGAGGCTGAAGACCCGTGGTCATTTATGCTGATCTAGCATTCAGAAGACTAAAGTTTGTGCTGATCTATTTTCAACTCTCCAAAATGCCCACAGTGTCCAAGGTTTCCATGTGGAATGTGAATGCTCAGCAGGAAATCTGCAGGGACTCTACAAAGCCGAGCGCTTCAGAATTTTTGCCTTTTTGGCAATAATGAAACTTTAGGATCGAGGAATAACTGTAAAGAGTGAGATAATGAATGTCAGCTAGAAACTGAACCTGAGTCCCTCTTTCACAGTGTCTGTCCTTCTTATGAAAGCTGTGTGAAATAGGTCCTTTTCTAATATGCTTTGAAGATGACTTAAAAACACGTCCCTCCAGCGGTTTTTGGAAACGCATTCATTGAACATCCATAACATAAACACATACACATCCCATGTTAGCTTCCAGCTCTATAGCCAATCAGAATCATTTATGATCCTCCATAGACACACACACACACACATTCTCTCTGCATGATTGCATGTCCTTCATCGACTCCTGCTGTGCTCCCACTAGGAGCTTCTATTTAATCCTTTCAGGCATGGGAATGCGGCACGTGTTGAATAAGGATTCATACAATTCCCCTCCGGTTAACTCTACTACTGGTATACAGTCCCACACAACCAAGAAAACACAAACATACGCGTACAAGCTGCCGGCTGAGTGAATATGTGTGCGTGATACAGCTCCCCTCCTCAAGCTGAGGTTTGTGCTAGCATGTTTTTCAGCTTTATATACAGTATGTATGACGGTTACGCTACAGTCCTGTGGTGGGAAAATGTCAAGAGCAAAGAACGCAACACCATTAAAACACGGCACCGCAGGGCTGTGCTGAAACCTCTCTCTTGCTCGGTCTTTGGCTGTTTTCAGTGCTGCAGAACAGTGGCAACAAAATGCCATGCTGACTTCACACTCTGGAATGGCCAGAGTCAACTGTGATCGGTTAAGGTCAAGTCAAGATTTCAGTATAGAGTCTGGCAAAAAGAAGACTGTGGGAATGTAACAGTTTTTGAGAGTCCAACCATGTTTACATGTTTACATGTTGATCACAAGTATTTAGCAAGATAAATCGACATCTATAGTACGCATGGTAGTAACATGGTAGTGTCTTCTGTGATCATCGTGACTTGATTTTAAAGAGAATGGTTTTGTGGCTGCATACCACACTTACGATAATGAAGCTAAAGTAAAAATAATAGTAGTAGTGCTAACTGTCAGTTTCTCTCTGGTATAGTATACTATAAAACTAAACTAAACTAAACTAAAATGAAATAAAATAAAATAAAATAAAATGATTCTGGGTAGAAAATGGGTAGAATCAATTTAAAAATAAAATAAACCAATTAATAAATATAATTAAAAGAGATGATGTAAACAAACAGAAAGACGAGTGTTAATAAAATAAAATAAAATCTTTTTTGGTAAGTAATTTTTTTTTTTTTTTTACTTGAAGCTTTTATATATTATCCACCATGAATGTATTTTTAATGCATAAATTATGCCTTGTAATGCACCTTATAATGCATTGTATGATCTATGATCTGAATAATTATAACCCAGTTATAATATACTATAATACTTGTCTAACACTTATAACGCTAATTCATTGTTACACATTCAGAAAGTATAATGCATCAAAAAAGGCAAACAACAAATTTCAGATGTAACAAGGAATCTGCAAATATCATAATGCATTTTTAAAATTTAGTTACAATTACTTATGAAAAAACAATGAATTATAACGCACATTATGGCTTACTAAAGGTTTCAGTTAGTATTACCAAGGTTTTTTTTTTTTTTAGGTGGACCTGAGATATATTGAAATATATATTGTTGATATATTTAGGGATGGGCGATATATATCGCGCGATATGCATGCGCATCTCGTCAGTAAAGCCGGTTCCTTGATTAGCGCTAAATCTCCATCACCTGTTTTCAAATAGAGCGGCATTTAATACACGGAGCCGTAGATCACTGAGAAGCTACGCAATATCGCGTTCATTATCGAAGGCGATTCATCTGCGATAGCGAACGCGATATTGCGTAGCTTGTCAGTGATCTACGGCTCTGTGTATTAACTGCCGCTCCATTTGAAAACAGGTGATGGAGATTTAGCGCTAATCAAGGAACCGGCTTTACTGACGAGATGCGCATGCATATCGCGCGATATATATCGCCCATCGCTACACATGTATTGATTGACATATTGTTATTTTAAAGCCTTATGTTAAAAGTTTCAGACAATCGTTTTAGTACAATTGTTGACTGACAGATGGGTAGGTTATCGGGGCAGTCATGGCCTAATGGATAGAGACTCGGACTTGTAACCCGAAGGTCGTGGGTTCGAGTCTCAGGTCCGGCAGGAATTGTCGGTGGGGGGAGTGAATATCCAGCGCTCTCTCCACCCTCAATACCACGACCGAGGTGAGACCCTTGAGCAAGGCACCAAACCCCCTCCGGGTGTGTGTTCGCAGTGTGTTTATGTGTGTGTGTGTGTGTGCACTTGGATGGGTTAAATGCAGAGCATAAATTCCGAGTATGGGTCGCCACACGTCACGTCCTTTATCCCATCTGGTAAATTAAATTTTAGTCTATTTAAAAAATAATAATAAAAATATTGGATGAAAAATAAACAAACTCTATATAATCTATATACTTTTAGGTGCACTTGAGATAAATAGATTTTAAAGTTCAAGACACCTGTTTTAGCACAAATTTTGATCGACAGATGAGTAGGCATTCCTTCACTGTACGATGCAGATGGTTTCTGATTACCTACCTCAGGAAGTAGTTAAAAAAAAACTATTATAGGCAAGAACTGGGTAAAATCAGTTCAAACAATAACAAACAAATTCATAAATATTTAAAAGTAATAAAGGATAAACAGGATGGACTTTAAATGAATAAATAAGTAAATAAAAGTAGACGGGTTCTTTACTGTACAAATGCAGGTGGTTTCTGATTGACTACCTAAGGAAATAGTTAGTAAATAAATACTCTCCATCCCTCTCCTCAGTATCTCAGCATGCAGGGAAGTATTAAATCAAGCCCAGCATCTCTTCGTCTCGCCAAATTCTGTCTGTAATATTTAATATCAGATTCAATTAATATCTCCACAGTCCTTACAAACACAGGCCCACAATTAATCATTGCAGAAGCTCATCCCTCATTGTCAGAATAAAATCAAATAATCCTGAGATACTGATCTGGGAGGGTCCGGAGCAGGAGACATGGGGATTTTACAAAACTCAGAAAGACAGAATTCACTCAGTATTGGGTTTAAGACGACATGTGATATGGAAAGCATAAAAGAAGCAGGGTTAACTAAAACTAAAACCATAAAAAAGTGTTAACTGAAATAAAATAAAATAAAATAAAATAACATTTTTGGTCTTTTTTTTGCTTGAAGCCTTTATATATAATCCACCATAAATGTATTTTTAATGCATAAATTATGCCTTGTAATGCACCTTATAATGCATTGTATGATCTTGTGAATAATTATAACCCAGTTATAATACATTATAAAACTTATCTATTCATTGTTACACAGAAAACATAATGCATTAAAAACAATGCAAACGACAAAGCAACAAGGAATCTGCAAATATTATAATGCGTTTTAAATTTGGTTACAAGTATTTATGAAAAGATATAATTAAAACGCACATTATTAATACATAAAGATTTCAGTTAAAGTGTTACCAACTTTTTTTAATCTATTTCTTTTATTTAATTTAGTTCTCATTTCATTTAGTTTAAATTCATAATAGTTTAAATAAATAATATCTATATAGACATAAAAAAAATACTACAAATAATAAAAACACAACAAAATGGCTAAAAATATAACAAATTAAAATACAAATAGAAAATATAAAAAAAATGAAAACTGATTCAAAATATTAAAAACTATAATAATGTCTCAATATACTAAATAACTAAAGACAGTCAATAATACTGAAAAAAGAAAGACATTAATTACTGGTTTTGGATTAAGAACAGGATGCTGGGCTTCAGTAGGATCTTGATGAAAAGACCAAACATGGCTGTTCACCAACATGTGTTTTGGACGCTGGTGCACTAGTTTGTTCCTACCAGACTGCTTTACTACAGAAAACCAGTTTTCTGTCAGCATTCATGTTGTTCTAAATCAGTCTTTCCAGCAGGGAAGAGCACAAAAAGGAAAGACTAAATATCAAATGGAGAGTTAGCATGTGGCGTAATGCTAAATTTTAATGGAAGCTGATCAGTGCGCACAGTGAGGGTCCTTAACCCTCTGGTTGGTGCCCTCAGTCCTGGCACAAGGAAGAGAAGCTTTCCTTTTCAGTTTCTGCTTTCTGATTACCACACAGACTAATTATCTTTCCCCCCCGTTTCATCTGAATGTGTTTGTGGAGTGAAGACGCAGCTTTAGGCAAACAGCATCCAGCACCAAACTGTGCTCAGACCAACACAGCGAGAATACAAACCTCAAACGGCTGCAAGCACTGACACATTTACACCACAATATCCAAAAACACTCTTAAATACACTCAACATATAATCTTTGCTTGCTTTTTGGTTCCAGTTCTACTAAGTAACAGTTTCAGAGTCAATGATCATTTGGTATTAAATAAACAAAACCAAGACCCACGATTCTGTGAGAAGCTGGTCATTTTTCCTGCTTATTTTTATACATAAAATAATATTAGTCTATCCTTATCGGTTTTCTTTTTTTGTTCTTACATAAAACTATAAAGCATGTGTTTTTTGTAAGATGCACTCTAGTGAGACTGTAGGACTGGGCAGCAGAAGAACATCCACATTATTTACTGCCAGCGGAAGAGACTACAGGCTAGAAACTCACTGTTTACAGTGCCTTGTCCTCATAGACCCCCAAAACAGCAGAACAATAACAAATATAAACAGAAAAAAAACATTACTACCAGCAAATCACCATGGCTGGCCAAGCAGAAGCTAAGAAATATTATACCCTACAGGTCTTTATTTGCTACTGTACTGAGAGTTTGTGGGACATCTCATACAAGTGCTTTTATCATTTAAGATTCTTGTAAATTAGATAACTTTTTTTTATGCTATCATGCTTGGGTTTTAAAAAGACTCCACATTAAACATTATTTCCTTATTGGAAAATCCAGCTACATCCAGTTTTTGTTATTAGCTAGTACACGGATAGTACACAGTAAAGTAGTTAGGTACAGTATTTGGTTTCTAGTTTACAGATATTTTTCATATTTTGTTTAGGCGTCAAATGACCAATATGCATTGATTTCAAATTAGTATTTTATATTTGTTATTTGGCATAAATGATCATTAGATTACAACAAAAATATGTAATATGACTATGTATTATAATGATGTATTATTATTATTATTGTTATTATTATTATTATTATTATTATTATTAACAAATAGCAGCAATATTACAAAAAAAATAATAAAATAAACAATAATATTGAATGAATGAAATTGAAAAAAAAAGATTATTATATTTTACTTGAATAACAATTTTATATTATCGTTATTATTATTATTATTATTATTATTATTATTATTAGCCGCAATATTTAACAATATTAAAATAAATAGCAATATTATATCTTTGGAAGGAAGGAAACAAGCAAACAAACAAACAAATAATATTACTTCAATAATTTATTATATTTAATATATATTTATTAATGTGTTATTATTATTATATAAGTAGCAAAATTTTATCTTTGAAAGGAAAGAAGGAACAAAACAAACAAAAACATTTTGATATTATTGTTGCTGTTGTTGTTGCTATTATTAGCTGCAATATTTAACAACACTAAAATACATATAAATAGCAATATTATATATGTGGAAAGAAGGAATGAAGGAAGGAAACAAGTAAACAAACAAATATTTTACTTCAATAATTTGATATTATTATTATTATTATTATAAATAGCAATATTTTATCTTTGGAAGGATGGAAGGACAGAAATATTTAACTTCAATAATTTTATTATTATTATTGTTATTATTAGCTGTAATGTTTAACAATATTAAAATAAATAGCAATATTATACCTTCGGAAGGAAACAAACAAACAAACAAATAAATAAATGTTTTACTTTAATAATTTGATGTTGTTATTAAATAATTAACTTAAATATAAATTAAAATCATTAAATTATTTTTAAATAAATAAATATTACATTTTTGCATCAGTCCATGTCCAGTACTAAACAGCTGCCTAACTAATGAAACGTACATGAAAGTGTGTTAGCCCCACAATAACTTTACTGATTGTACAAAATGTCCAGTTACCTAAAAATGCTAAATTATCATCCTTCAGTCACTGACTATAAATTGAGAAGATTGCATCCCAATCATAAAACCCTCAAGTAACACATAAATATGTAAAACAAGAGACATGTCATTTAAAAAAGTTGGGGAGCAAAGTCTCAGACGTCCATAAATAAAGATCTGACCCTGACACAGTTTGGCTCAGAAAAATGATGTGACTTTAGATGGGCAGAGTGCAGAGCTGCAGCACTGCTGAGCTTTTAATTAACTCGTGAGCACTGTGGGCCACAGTCACCTCCATTAATCACTTATTTTTCATGTCTGCAGGAATCATGAGCGCACACACGGCGCAGCTAAACCTGAACATATGCTTCCGGCTGTGTTATTAGCCAAGTGCCCAGCGACCAGACTCTCTGAACTTCATCTCTTCCTTTATGATAATTTCCTCTCGTGTTCGTCTTTGAGTTACTGACACCCATTAGCACAAACAAAGTACATGAGAACATTAATCTTTCATGGCAGACTTGACTTTCGGGATGTAATTTAATTGTCTCCTGGACATGCAAGGTTTTAAATGAGTTTCTTCTGATGTAGCCCCAAACCTTTAAAAAGGTTACCTTTAAAGTGAGCAGAGAGAATGTATCAAACTAGGACACATTATTTAGATACACATTAGTGTTCAGAAAAGACCATCTCTAAAATGTAAACTCAAATTTGCGCAAAACGTTTGCGATGTTTTATAAAAAATTCTTGCAAAATGACAGCGTTTCCATTAACCGATGTTATGCAACTAAAACATAATTTTTTTCCTCTCACGATAAGCCATGATGACCTGTGTTGGTAGGTTTATGAATATCGTAGCCACCGCGCTAGCCATTATTTTTAATCGAAAGAGACGTAGATGTGTATCTTTAGCAAATCAGTAAGGAAAGCCACTTCTGAAATGTGGTGTGGCTAGTATAAACACAAACATTGACTAACGTTAGAGTGTCCGCGATTAGCTCCGGTGGCCGTGTCGGAGCCGTAATGCACCGTAAATAAGGGGTTATTCAAGCATTAATGGCAAGGAATGCCCCTTATACTTGTGAGCAGCCACGTATTAAGTGTTTCTTGGAGGTTATAGTACATTGCAGTTTCGTGAAATATTCTTTTTTCGAATTGCCTGAAAAACCACCTCATGCCAGCATAAAAAACTCAAAAAAGTAAAAAAAAGTTTTGCGAAATTGTTTCCATTGGGCATATTTTCAATTCGCAATTTCAATTTGCACAATTTTAAGGGAAATAGAAACGCAGCTACAGTTACTGTCACGCAGCACATATCTGGATTAATGTTGGCTCAACATATTGTGACGCCACCATTGCAGTTTAAATACATATCAACAGAGAAAAAAAGAAGAAAAATTGCTACTCATAAAATGGCAATTAAGTATTGTTAATTTTAATTAATTTAAAAAAAATTATTTTTTATTTATTATTTATTTATTTTTTTTAATCGGTGCCGATAGCCTATAGTAGTTGGGCAAGTGCGCCAACATATACTGCTGTTGCACTACGGGCGTCCCAAGTTCGAATCCCGTCTCAAGGACCTTTCCTGATCCCGCCCCCCTCTCTCTCTCCGACTTCACTTCCTGTCTGCTCTCCAGTGTCGTATCATAAAGAAAAAAAAGAAAAAGAAAAAAAAAGCTTTTAATTATTTATTTATTTATTTATTTATTTATTTTTTACATTGGAAATCCTTTACCTAATTTAGTATCCCCAATGGCATTTTTTGGTGTCCATAATTACCAGCCTTTTAAAAATTGATTGTAAATTTTTGTATTTCTTTTTGGAACTGATTGATCATAGGCCTCATTGATCTGAGCATATAATTTTGGCAATATTCACTGAAAAACTGAGGTGCATAAGCTCAGAACATAATATAGGATAACGAAAAATGTACAAATAATTTTTTGTATGCCTGTCATACCATTTTTTGACCAGGAAAACCGCAAATGTAACAAGCTTGGGAGGGGGGGGGGGGGTACAAAAGTAAAAAAAAAAAAAAAAAAAAACCTTTTTGGAAGTTATTCCCTGTGTGACAGTAGGTTTTATTCCAACATGATAATATTAAAAGGATAGTTCACCCAAAAATGAAAATGCTGTCATTAATTACTCACCCTCACGTCATTACTCGCGTTCATGTCGTGCGTTGTGGTACTCTCGTAAACGTGTCAAAGACTGACATGAAAAAAGTAGTTATTTTTGTTTTCCTCGCGCACAAAAAGTATTCTCGGAGATTCATAAAATTACGGTTGAACCACTGACGTCACATGGACTATTTTAACGATGTCCTTACTACCTCTCTGGCACTTGAACGTGGTAGTTATGTTGCTGTTTATGCAGGGTCAGAAAACTCTCGGATTTCATCAAAAATATCTTAATTTGTGTTCCAAAGATGAACGAAGGTCTTACTGGTTTGGAACGACATAAGGGTGAATAAATAACAGGACTTTCATTTTTGGGTGAACTTTAACTAACATTTTCAGGAAAAAGAAAATCCTCTCTTGGTCAAAATGACCGGAAACCAGCATGAGGTCCTAAACTAAAGTGATAAACACTTTTGGTGTCAAGTCAGTGGGTCTACAGGGTGCAATCAATTGTCCAATGTCAGTCACTGACTGTTATTTTAGTCTGCTGCCTCAGATCTATATTTAAACAGCCTTTTCACTATATATTACCTTCCAGTAGCAGCACACCTCGTGTCCGTCTTGATTATTTGTACGGTAAACATTCAGATTGTACCTTCCCACATTAAACCGAGCGCTTCAGAAGGATTACAAGCTATCACTGCAGCAGAACAATGCAACACTTCTGTGTCCAGTCTGCCAGATATGTAAATACATTCCTCCCGAAGCATCACACAGCGTTATATTGCAAGCAATCCTTATTCATGAAGGCACTCAAGTTTACAATCAACACTTTATGAAGCATCTATTGCTATGCAGGGAATGTCTTACGGTGGCCCACAAGTTGCTCGGCCTCACGGGATTGACACGCGGCCCTCAAAAGCAGCACGTTTGGATCCAAAGACTTCAACGAGAGAGAGAGAAAAAGAGCCAGAGGAGAAGTGAGGGAGGAAGGGAGGGAGGGAAAAAAAAGACAAAAAAGCTCTCTCTTCACCACAGGACTGCTCTTACTGAGATAAGCGCTAGGAACCATCGGGTGAACCATCACCTAGACCATGAGCAGGACCTGAGCGAGAGGATGGAGAGAAACCGGATGAAAGGAAGGAAGTAAGTATGGCTGGAATAAATGAGGGAGGCTGGCATGAGGGAAGCAATGGTGCCCATGATTGAAGTCCATGTATATCAATATCTCTTATTTCCTCCGCTGAGACTGCACTGGAGAGATTGTAAAGAACTCAAAAGAGCCACAGAACAAAGACGGGTTCCCTGGCTGAGGAACAA
The DNA here is from genome assembly GCA_021397915.2 of Tor tambroides. Lineage (NCBI taxonomy): Eukaryota > Metazoa > Chordata > Actinopteri > Cypriniformes > Cyprinidae > Tor > Tor tambroides. Next base: position 1,163 of record JAFVLL020002975.1, on the reverse strand, counting down.
AAAGGCAGCAGAGCCCAGCTCATTTTATGCCTTTCATGGCATTTTCATAGGCTTCTTGACATGTCTTCGATCAGGCAAGGGCAGGGAGAGAAACACATCCACACCTTGAGAAGCGTTCAAAGGCCTGTGGAATTTGAGATGTATGGAAGAAGTTGAATTGAGACCCTCATGGTGGCTGCCACCCTCTACAGTGACTCCCTCCCTTACTCTTAAAAGTGTGTTTTGGGCAAGATAGAGATGTTAAGAAAGAGGTCCAAACACACACACTCATACACACTTACACATGCTGCTTCAGATTTCTTCTGTGGGCTAAGTGTGTAAGACACCCCTGTGGGCTTTCAAATCATCCAAAGTAGAAAGAAAAAGGACTTCACTTACTGGGGTAGATTTTTACATTTTCTGAAGCGAATGTGAGTGCTGCTTGCCTGTGAAAGATTCTTAGGGGCTGTGGGTGGCTGCCAGGTTCCTATGAGGCTGCTCAGGTGTTCTGGGTGGTTTGTTCTCATTTTGCATACTTCTGCACTGTTCTATGGCATTTTGTAGTATGGGAAGTACTAGATGATTTGGACTAAATCCAGTTATTATGTTTATGTTTTGACAGCCAACCAATATAAAGGGCCGATCTTATTTTGTCTAAATGAATAAAAAAAAAAAAGACTAAAGACGTTTTACAGTATTATTGAATTATTAGCGTTTTTAAATATTACTTTAAATCAGCGTTAGATGACTGGGAAGTAATCAAAATGTAATAATATATGGTAAATGAGCATCCACAATTAAATATCCAAAAACTTCCCTAGAAAAAAGAAAATACATTAATTTCATACTAAGTATAGTTCAACTCCATAAACATATTTACTGACATATCGCTAGAGACTTTCTGATATAAAAATTATAATTAAACTTTATTTGGAGTACTACTTGTGCAAAATGCACATTTCTTAATTTTAAACCTCAAATGTGTTTTAATGTCACTATTGATGAGAATTGTATGATCTTTGAATAATATCAGTCTTTAAATGCAAGATATTTAAAATGTACCTAAAAATACATTCAAATACATTTTAGTATATTTACAGTCAGGTCCATAAATATTGGGACATCGACACAATTCTAACATTTTTGGCTCTATACACCACCACAATGGATTTCAAATGAAACGA
>JAFVLL020002974.1:0-23931 GCA_021397915.2 Tor tambroides | reverse complement strand
CACTGCTCTTCTGTGGATTTTATGTTTTATCTAAATAATTCATCCTCTGTACTGTACCTTTTTAAAAAGTTACATTAAGATTTTTTTTTTCCTTTTGAAACATGCTTAACAAGGATCAGACAAAGCCATGTCTATTCTGTCAGATGGGAACAGCTCAGCATGTATGTTCAAAGCTGGGATTATCTAAACTGTAGGATCCTGCTGGCATTGAAGAAAAGGGCAGCCGAGACCTGAGTGAGCAGAGGCTCTTTTCCTCAGAGTGAGTCAACACTGCACTGCATCTTAAACAGGAAATATCTGCAGGGCCATGGCGTAATGAAACAAGGTGCCAACAGTACGTCATTGTTCAGTTTTAAAGGGCACCACGGAAGCCTGAGACAACAAAGAGAACAGAAATAGATTTCAGCAGACAGCCACTGCTGTCTTCTCCAAACTGACGTCGCTAAAGTGCAAAGTGCAAGATGGGCACAAAAGCCCCAGCTCAGAGCCTCCTGTGGAGGATACAACTGTGGATTGTCCGCTCTCAGATGGGTCTTTCCCAGAGAGACAGCCACAGGGGTCATTAAAGTTTCCACAGGCAATAAAGAATTCAGTGTCACCTAGATGCACTGAAACACTGAGAATATACAAAGCGCTGGCATATAAACCCTACTAATCCTATTATGCAACCCAGGCTCATTGGAAAAACATGCCTGTGGCGACATTCTTGCAAAATTATATTATATGTTGCTTCTTGCACATTTCACCTCACTTTCGAGGAGAAATGCCCAGTGAGCAGTATATAAGCACATACAGTTTTATCCAAAACAGATTAACCTGAATTTGTCAATGTTTTATTAATGTTGGTTGTTGTACTATTGCAGCAATTCAGAAATTCCTGGTGAGTGACGCTTAAAAGCTTAATGTGCAATCACATTGGAAAATAGCACACCGCCTACACTAAACACTACCCTAAACATAAACCAGGATGTTAACAAAAGCAAACATGGCATAAAAATATTTTTTTAAAGCAACTGTGCCATTTGAGCATTTGACTTATTATGATTTGTGGTTCATAGGACTCATAGGTTCATAGGAGTGCAGTGCTGCCGAGTGAAGGCCATAGTATACTTCGGCCGTCTGCGTCCGTGCACCATCCGCATTACGTCATTTTCGTCATCAGGAGGGCTCGCGGACCGCCGCGCACCCTGTCCGCATGCAGGCGATTTTTTGAGACCGCGCGGACGGTGTGCGTACAACAGCGCATGCGCGAGGTGAATGTTGAGACAGCGCAAGTCAAGTAGGTGGTACTGCGCATGTGTCGAGCTCGTCCGTCCGCACTCATCCGCGGTTGAGTATACTTTGAAAGCTGCGCGGACGCGGTTGTGCGCGAGACGGAACGGAATGCGGAAAGTGAAGTATACCCGGGCCTTGACCTACCAGGTGAGCTACAGAGTAAGTTTACTATATACAAAAGGCCATATGGAGCTGGTTTTGTGCTGAAAATGTCAAAAATATATTTATTTACAAATCATGAACTATGGTAAAGGTGTTTTAAGGTCATAGTATTGTGCAAGGAACAGCACAAAAACAAGTCTGTATGCAAAAATGTAGAGGTTAGAGGCACTTTTTTTCCTGTCTGTGATGTTATTACATACAGTATGGCCATTGCCCTTGGCCTGTCCATGTTTTATATGTCAGCCAGACATCCTGTAGGTCTTTGTAGGTACATGCAGATTATAAAGAATGTACTCTATACTCTACAAATGGCAGCAATCTAATTCAACGAGCCTCAATTTTGTCTAAATAATTAACTATAGTCCCTCCACCTAGAAGCAGTCACACTAAATTTTAAGCATGCAAAATTGCAGAATGATAGACAATAGGATATGATGATACACGCTGGGTTTATGCTTTTAATAAATACTAGCAAATCATATAAAATGTAAAAAATATTGATTCCACTTTCCCACAACACTGCAAACCATGGAGCTCTGAAGTTTGTATTCTCTGTATCCAGTCAAGAGGTCAGTCTGTGACATTTGGATCTTCTATTGATCACAAGTCTTTTCACTGCATGCATTTGCAGGTCAGAGATCACGAAATAAGCAGCAAATGACAAAACATCTAGATTGTATGTCTGTTTTCTTGCTTTCCCACACTTAAATCTCTATGAATAGAAGTGTATGGAACACCAAGTTTAGTGTGACTACAATTTAATCCGCTGAGAACATATTACTGCCCCACGGAGAACTCACCATAGCTAAACTCTCCTCTTCACCCACCCCTCCTCCTGAAATGAGATCAGCTGATCAGTTGCCATATCTTCAAACTGTTTTGTATATTGATATAAACATTAATAATACTTGAACCATATAAGCACAATCTGTTTCCTCATCAAATGTCTGAAAGATTTAAATCAACATAGATTTTTACTCTTACTCATTCATTGTGGAGTGGCAGATGTTGTTCTGACCATGTAAACCCAAGACTGTCTATTCTACTGGCATCACAGACAGACAGGTGACACCACAGCGAGACTACATGTGTCCCTCAGACTACTCTCTCTCAGCCAGATGGTCCTGACAGCTTGTCCAACATAGGACTACATGTCTCTGCAGTTTAAACTTAAGCCTCGCTTTAGTACAACCATTAATGAGATGAAGCTTAATTTTCTCTGCCGACATTCATCAAGCTAAATTTAAGCTCTCAGTACAGCTATTATTACAATATAATAGCAAAACACATGTAATGCAACTAAATATTTTGAATAGTAGATTGTGAAAAACTGTCAATGTTGATTCAAGGAAATGTCACTTCTGAAGTGTGCTCAATTATTGCTCTGAACAGAGACAAACTATTTAACACATTCTGATACACAAAAGCATCTTGGGTTAAAAAAAAAAGTTATTATAATTGAACAGTCATTTGGGTGAGGGCAGAAGGAAAATATTTTGAATAGTAGATTGTGAAAAACTGTCAATGTTGATTCGAGGAAATGTCACTTCTGAAGTGTGCTGAATTATTGCACTGAACAGAGACAAACTATTCAACACATTTTGATACACAAAAGCATCTTGGGTAAAAAAAAAAAGTTATTATAATTCAACAGTCGTTTGGGTGAGAGCGGAAGGAAAATAACCTAGTAGTGCAACATTCACTTGCATACATTTTAATATGTGAACACCATATGCTCCCAAAACATGTCTCTTCTACTTTATAAATTATTATTATTATTATTATTATTAATCAGCATAGTCACTACATTACAACAATCAACTCTTTACTGTACCAGATAATACAAGCCAATAGTACATGAAGGCAGTATCTCTTTATTGAAAATGAGGTCTTTGCTTTTTTTTTGCTTTTTTTTTTGTGATGTGATGTGTCGCTCATTTATAAAACATGAGAGTTGCAGGATAAAACGGCCTCCGGCAGTCAAACCCGTGGCATCCCCAGAGTGGAAACTGAACGCCTCCCTCTTTGGATTCATCTTCTCTTCTTCCCCGCTAGCCACTGTGTTTTGCAATGCTACTAAAGTTTATTGAGCTCTCCGCCTGTCCACAATTCCCTGCACACTAGATCCTCTGGCAGCAAACGGCACAAAATGTCCTTTTCATGTTTGGGGGACCTTAACCTTTGAACGCTCACAGTAAAGTGTCACCTGTTTATTTGGCAGATGCTTTTATCCAAAGTGACTTGCAGTGCTTTTAGGGTATACTTTTTTCAGTATGTGTGTTCCTTGGGAACTGACCTATGACCTTGGAGTTGCTAGCACCACACTCTGTGCTCAACCAGTTGGATTCCATTGTATGACATTCTCACCAATAGCAGATCAATTGCATTTAAGGCGCATGTCAGGACTTTTGGGTCACAGTCCATGTTACTCTTCCTAAGTCGCCAGCCAATAGGCAGTGCTGTTGTTGAATCCAGCTCATTCAAGGCCTGAGTAGGTTGTGTCCGAATCAAGACCGAGACCAGAAGAGAGTTGAGGGTTTTTATGAGACATTTATTCAAGCACGCGTTAAATAATTAAGACATCTCTAAGTATGATGCTCTTCTCTAGATTTTAGTTTTATAACTACAACAACTATGCAAAATTTTCTTAGCTATATGTTAAGTCATGCTGTTTTATTGATGACTTTCAACACTTAATGATCTTAACAATCTTGAAAAATAAGTATCGATGTATAGATCAATAAAATGAAGATTGATTAAATCAGGTAATCAATATTTCAACCCAGCCCTGATTTAATTACTGTTTTTGTTTGTTTGTTTGTTTGTTTCTTTTTTGAGTCCATGAAAAGACCAAGACCATATAAATATCTGGTCTGGTCTCAAGTAGCCACTCTGAGAGAGAGAGAAAAAAAATGAAATACATTGATTATGGGAAGAAGAAAAAAAAAAAAAAAACTATGATCACTACAACAATATTGAATATGTTACAGAGGCCGCAAGACTGGGAAACATATGCATGTTTTAAATGATAAAAGTTCATGCTGTCGAGTTCAGATTTCTGCATCTTTATTCATAATAAATGTTAACTTTTTTCTTACCAAATCAAAAATTATTATACCTAGTTTTCAATATTAAAAAAAATCACTGTATTTAAATAAATAAATTCCACCTACTTCAATTTAAAAATGTAAATTTAGTTGCTGTCTTAATTTTTTAAGTGTAATCAAATTGGCTGTTCAAGTCATCTCAAAATAAATTATATTAAACTAGGTCCTACATTTGCAGAATTAATTTTCATTTTTTGCCAAAATGTTTTCTTCTTTCCAGGACATTTTATGCTCATTTTATCATTATGTGATAAAATTACGATTTTTCCAGAATCGTGGCACAAATATAGTTCCATAGAAAAGTGTGTCTCTATGGAGTGCACTTGGAAATCTCTATCTTGTGTTCATCTTTATGTTTGTTCCTATTTCATCACTTTCTGTCCTACAGCCCCCTTTTTTATGTTGAGGGCAAACTCTGTGTGAGTGCATGTGTGTGTGTATGCGTGTGTGGGAGTGTGGGTGTACACTGTGGCATTACCCATGGTGACTCACACTGTCCTCAGAACAACACTAGTGGAGACTGTTGTGAATGTTGCAGGGGGAAAATTGCTATGATTTTTTCTTTAAATATTGTATAAGGGGAAAAAAAAGAATTGAGAGGAAATGGAGTGAGGACGTCATTTGACTACACTAGACAGAAAACCCATCAGTTTGTACTGCAGATGAAACTGCAGAGAGAGCGGAGACAATTGTACCATAAACATCTTTGTTGATGCCCAGATGGCAGTTTTTATTTACACTGCTGTACACTTTATATGTAAAAAAAAATGCAAGCTTTTTATTAATTTGTAGAATAATGCTTGTCAAGGCATTTCTATCTCTCTTTTTTTACAGCATTATTTATTTATTTATTTATTTGTGGGGAGAAAAAAATATAAAGTGGCTCATTTAAGTGGCTATTTAGCTCATATAAGAAGGACAAAAGGCACCATACATACACTAAATTCAACATCACTGACAACATCAGTCTTGCTACAATGTGTCTTTAATGTAAAACTTGGAATGGAATGGAAAATGTTCACTATAGGCTTTCATTGTACGTGCAAAAAAAAAAAAAAAAAAAATAATAATCTACTCTGGTAATGAAGCAAAACAATGCTGACCATTCTTAATTTAATGCTTTATTTTGAGAAGAAAAATACAACAAGCAGCAATGCTTTGAATGGATCAAAACATAAATCAGTCATGTATATGATAGCAGCAGGCAGCTCACATTTACCATTTGGTATCAGTGTACTGTGCTTTGTACAGTATTTAAACCAGGCATTGAAACTTTGAAACAATGAAACTTTTTTTTTTTTTACACTAAAAACATTCACAAAATGATATGGAATGGGTTTAAACGTTTAAACACTTTAAACAGAATTGAAAGTACTACACTCTTATTGGTAGTTGAAATAATCAAAATAGCAAAATATTAAATAAATGAACACACAAGAATCAGTGATGTGAAGAACATTGTGAATGACAGGTGTTTCAGTTCGGCGGAAATCTGTGTGGCTTGCTGCAGATTCTGTGTGAGGTTGCCATTCAGTTACCCCCATAAAAGCTTTTCTTTCTGTCAATTAGTTGCTGCTGAGAGGATGTGATGGGCAATTTGATTCCCAGGGTGAGGCACAATAGCCAGGCACTGAGCATTCAAATGCTTCCTGAAACTAGCAGATTTACAGCAGACGGAATAGTGTTTTAATTACTTCCCTATTATAGATCATCTTTGAGGTCTTATATCAAAATGAAGATTGATTTTTATAAGTGTCATCTGAAGATGACTTCATATTTTTTGTTAATTTTAAATTCTACATTTCTGAATGTTATTGACAGTTGGAAACCTGAGAATTATATTTTATATATATATATATTTTAATTTCTGATTTTAATTTCTACATGACTTTGTCTTGCAGATATCCGTGGACTGCAAGGCTTTCTGGACCAGACATCAAGACAGGGTTTGGATGTGTCTCTGCAGCGAGTAGATAGGAACATCAGTGGCGTGTTTTCCAGTTTGTTCACCTCCATGCGCACTGAGGAGCTCAACCGCTACAGGGACACTCTCAGAAGAGCTATCTTGCTCCTGAGCCCACGTGGAGCACAGGTCTTCATCCATCAGGTATGTGTTTAGCCACTTCTGGCAATTAGTTGTCATGCGAATGGTGTAGTTTCACAAGTTTTCTCAATGCATTATTGATTATCTGAATCTGATCAAAAACCTACGAATCATGAATCTAATCGATTTGGTGACTTTGCTGCCATATTGCACGCTCATGTACAGTTTCCATAAAGAAAGTCATAACAAATTTGTCAAAGCCAATTCACCCGATGTTTGTGACAGATCTGATCCTATTCATGATTTAGCTAAAAATTAATCCGGATTTTCCAAATGGTGTGTGTGGGGTGACATTATTGTAATCTCCTGCCATATGGAATTTTTTCTCTGCCTAGAGGACAACTTGAGTAAAAACTGGCTCATTATGCTCTACAAAACCTGTCACTTTTGTTGCATCCCTCCATAATGGCTGTGCAAATGACCTGACAGGCCCGCACACCTTTACTGCCATTATCCCAGCATCTGAAGTACACTCTGATCTGAGGTCACACACATCCGTTAACATCACACATTGGCCTTAACAAGCTCTGTGGGATCTGAACCGGAATCAGTCACTCATGCTGGCGGGATGCCCATTACTGCCAAGAGCAAGAGTATGGCTTTCTCATGCATATGGATATGCCATAAGACAATGGTCAGCTCCCTGTAATCTCCCCTGCTTGTGGGAAATGTGATTTTTATTTGAAATGAGTATCAGCTAGATTAGCCTTTGATGTTGCATCCTTTTAACTGTAAAGATGAACGAAATACAGATTAGATGTTGCATTTTGGATGGTTTCGCCGTTCCACAAATCTAATGGGAATTCTTAAAAACAAGAAAGAATCAAGTAAAGACTGAGCTAAGGGAATGTGTAAGTGTGGATGGATGGATGAACAGAACAAAAACCCAAAAATAAACTGACAAATAAGTTAACTTGTTAGTGAATTTGAGTAAATTGAGTAGAAAGCATCAGTGCTAACAAGTTTTAACCCCAACATGGTTAAATTCTAAATTCAGTTAGAATATCATTTTTAGCCAGTAAAGTTTCAAAGGCTAATGAATAAAATTGTACATAATATTATAAGTTTCAGCTATCAGTGTATTTCTGAGTGTGTATTTACCGGTGTGTACTACAGCTGAGCCTGTAGTTGTGTTCCCCTGTCGTCCGTGACAGGTTGTGCTTCCCAGCCATCAGCACACAGATGCCACTTGAGGTTTTTCTTGTTTGGTTCCTTAGCTAGTAACTCACTTCTTCAGTTTATCCCACAACAACACAACACACCATCTCAGGACAAATAACTTGAAGTTCACTGAGCTCAGTGACTAAGTGAAGGGTCTTATTATCAGTTCAGCTCAGCATCTGGAAAACTGATCATAGATTATTCTGAAACTAGAACTCTTCAAATTATCGTTTTCTCCTACTTTGTAATGTATTTTGTGAGGTTTCTTTGATGAGGGATGACACTTTACATTATCACTAGGTGTGAAAATTGCCCTACTTTTCCTTCATTTTGATCTTGTAAGACCAATGGAAGATTGTTCTTAATTTGGGACTGCATTTCAGTACTCTTTACTATGATGTCTGCAAACAATATAATGCAATGTGCCTTGAATTTCATAGATAGGTAGATAGAAATGCATCCACTGCCACTGATAGCAGACTCTTTCGAAAACAAGCCTGGATGTGGCAACATTTCTATAAAATTCTGTTACATTTATAATTGCACATTTCATGGCACTTTCGAAGTGAAATGCTCAGTAAGTGACATGACAAGCTTGTTCAGCTTGTTTTATCTGTAACTAATGAAACTAATATATGTGAATCTGGCAATGTTTTATTACACTGGTTGTGTATGTTTCTCAGCAGTTCAGAAGTGAAATGTCCGGTGAGAGGCTCTAAAAGGTTAATGCTCTATAATGTACCAACAACAATAAAATCAGACAGCATTAACAAAAGCAAAGGTGAAATAAAAACACATTAGCTGAAGCAACCATGCCATTTTAACTTGCTTCTAAAAGTCTTTAAGCTATTTTACTGACTCATACCCAAGCACTCAGCGTCACAAGTGCAATGCACTACTAGGTGAGCCAGAAAACTCATATAGAGCTGATTATCTGATTCTAACATCAATTCATCCACTGTGCTAAAGATGTTTTAAAGTCATAACATAGTATTGTGCAAAGAAACCTCACAAAAATAAGATTTATTAAATCAACACACTGTCCCTGTAATCATATGAAAAGGGGAAAAGGAGAAAAGAAAGGTGTTTTACTGCCACTAGTGTTTATTTCAGCTGGAAACTGCATACAGACACATCAGTAAAGTTATAAAATCACAAATACTTTGATCAAAATAATGCACACAGTAATGGTGTGAGAAATGTATGCATAAATGTATGTTTGGTATACGCAATTATATTTCAGTGTTGTCTTTCTGTGCTTCTTGGAGATTATTGTAGTCTATGAAAACAAAGTAAACCAATATTTTCATTGTGGTTAGCTGAATTGAAAGTTTATTTTATTAAAACATATTGTGATAAGCTCCAGTTGTACAGTTTCCACTGATACATGTACATTAAGTTTCCATTAATGCATGTAACTGTAATGTATTCATTTGACTTTTAGTTTGTAGCTCTGTTTTGTTCCTGTTCCCTGTTTCCCCATGTTAGTCCCTGATTGTCTGTAAAAATGTGTCATAGTAATTTAGCCCTTTTTCTAGTGTTCTTTGTCAAGTCTTTCAAGGTGAGCTCAGATCTCTTTGGATTCTACTTTCCATTGTTTCTGAGTTCTTGGCATTACAGCAACATGTTGAATAGGGAACAGTTCTGCAAAATTCTTATCTAGGATTATGCAGAATAAGGATTTTTGCAACAACATTAGTTTACAATGCTCCATTTCATAATGTGAAAACCTCTAGCAGTGGATGAGCTTTTGTGGCTCAAAAAAAAAATCATTGTCCTAAGTGTAAGAAGTCACAAGTTCAAGTCTTTCTTGGTTGTAGCTGATTTTGTAATTTCACTGGAAAGGCATGCGAGAGCATTTGGATAGGAGAAATTGAACACAATCGTGACAACTAGCTATAGTGTGGCACTGTTTGCCAAACCTTACTGCCCTTTGTCAGCTATTATGGGGTCCGCCACTGACTAGAGAGCAGGATGATTCAGAGACTTTGATCTTTAAATAGGATCTAGTATGCTTATGATATGAAGCATCTAACAGAAGCACTGTTCCATACACTAGTGAGCTGGGTAACACTTTATTTTAAGGTGTCCTTGTTACGCACACTACATAGCAATAAACTATGTATAATTACATGCAAGTAACCCCAAACCAAACCCTAATCCTACCCTAACCATATTGTAAGTACGTGTAGTCAATTAATATTACTCAGTACTTAAATGTATAATTACACTGTAACAAGGACACCTTAAAATAAAGTGTAACCATGCTGTCTTGTTGTTTTCATAGGCAGCATCTTCAACAGAAATGGAAACTTATAGGTGACTACATAGGCAGCAGTTGAGTTGGTCTCTTTTCTGTGGCTTAGCTAATGCCATAAAAGCATGCTAAGCTAATGGCATGAAACTTTAATTAGCACAAGACATATGAGATACTGAATACTTAGTGAGTTATTTTTAATCAGTTCATTTCAAAATTTATTTTGTCTCACAATGAATTCTGGGATGGCCATCTCTGGAAACAACAAATGATTATATAATACCTTTCAACCAATCACAGTTTTCTGATTTTAAAGTTGGGACTATAATTTCTTGATGCAGGATTGTTCCTAGAACTTGCCCTATTTGTGCAAATCACATTGTGCCAGCGTGTTCTGGCTGTTAGCCCTCGTTGTTCCCTGTTATTCCTAAAGGAAGTGGTTGATAGCAAGTGGGTAGCAAATACTCAAATGACTTGTGCTGCACACAAGAGATGTAATTTGTGGCACTGCATCATCTGCAGAGGCTGTGCTGACCAATTGAGAGTTGCTAAACAGAAGAGCAGTGAACCACGGACAGAACGCCTCCTGGGTGCCTAGACATACTGCTGACAAAACTATCTCTGAGACCTTAAGTGTTGACATCTCTCTTTCTTTCAGTTGCTCACAATTTCTTTCTTCACTTGCTTTGCTTCCATATCACAACAGATAGCGTACAAACCCTGAGTTATATAAGCAGAACATATTTCTAAATCAACTTCATGAAATGATAATCCGGTCAAGATTTTAAATTTTCAATCGATATCAAACTTTAACGTAAGGCTTATATTGTGATCCACTAAACTTGGAATCTATCTATCTATCTATCAATCAATCAATCAATCAATCAATCAATCAATCAATCCAATCAATCAATCAATCAATCAATCAATCAATCAATCAATCATCTATCTATCTATCTATCTAACATTATCTTGTTTTTAATTCTATGAGCATCAAACAGTTTCATATATTTATGGTTGGAGATCAGAGATATTAAATAGGAATATTCCACGTATGACTTTGAATTGTGTCACACATTTTGATTTTAGTTTAGGATTTAAGTAAAGATGGTAAAACCAATCTTTCCTTATTTATTTTAGCACAAGTTTAAATTAATGGCAGAGGTTAGGGCAGTGGTTCTTGGACAGAAAACTCCTCTTGATAAAATTACAGTCACTGTTTAAGCAGCAGTCATTTCACAGGACTATTTAAAGTTCTGTATTGACATGGATCCATTTTTCTGTCATGTTTTGACAGAATTTTGCCCTCTACAGTTGACAAAAGAGATGCTTATAGATTAAATAAACCGGTGGATATTGAGATGTTAATATGCCAAAGTTCCAGAAAGCTTACCTGATGTCTCTTTTTCATCTCAGCCTTTTAGTTTTGGACATAATATCAGCATTTTGAAAAGATATTTGATTTGTAGATATCTCCAAAGGCTTTCTTTTTTTAACACATTAAGCTTTTCTATTTTAGAACTCTTAGTTCTCATAGTTTTAGGCATCTGATAACCTTGTATTGAAATATTTATAGCTCCTACTGGTTGAACACAAAATCTGATATCTGAATTGTAGAAAGTCACTGCATTTTGAAGTGTCAATCCTCTTTTAACTAGCCCATACACTGTAAGGATGTAACTGTGGTTAAATAGGTCTTTCTCTGTGACTGCCTTTGAAAAAACTGTTCTGTTCTTTAAAAAAAAAAAAAAAAAAGATCAAGGCAGAAGTAGAAGACCAGTGTATTAATGTATTCCTGTACAGCATTCATAAGACTGCAAGGCTTTCAAGGCTGTGTGATAAAGTTGTGATAGGGCATATTTGCTAATTTTAAATCTTGTAATCAAAGACTTTTTTCACAGAGATAGCTTCTCACACTGCCTTTCAGGTCCTCACTAAATTAGACTTCATTATTATTTTATGAATAAGTGTTTATTTTACTAAAAGTAAGTAAACCTTAAAAGCCCCATGAGTCAATAATTGAGAATTGAGAAAAGAGTTTTGTGAAGTAATAGTTTCATAAAGAGGCATACATGTCTCTTATGTTGATTTTAGTTTGAGAGTTCTGTAATAAGTAGAAATGTACAAAGCTATATAAAGTGAAGAAACTCAAGTTTCCAAAAAAAAAAAACGAAAACAAAAGTAAAGAATGAATGAGTAGTGCTGTACTCAGAATCCTGACTGTCCTGTCTCTGAAGGTATTTAACCTTGACTAAATAAGGAACACTTGGAAGTAATCAAGAGAGGAACCATGCAGAACCTTCATTCCCCTCCTATGTAGTTTGAATGAAAATACCTGAGCCCTAGGTAGGCCATATTGCTTTCAGTAATGTTTTTGTGGAGAGTATTGTTTCTTTTCTCTGCCACCCATGGTGACTGCAGTTTTGTTAAAGCCTAAAAACTCAAAAGCTCTTCAACTCCTCTGACTTTAGAGTTGTCATATTTCCTCTTGCACTGCTGTGTGTTGGTGTGTATGTGTGGGCCTGACCTGTTATGAGTGTCCCATCAATTCTCATTTCTCTAGGATTTCTCCTCTTTTAGTTCTATTCTCCGCGCCTGCTGCTCATAGACGTAGGGGCCGTCCCGCTGCTGCTGTCGCACCGGGAGACGGATTGAGTGGCATGAGTTATCAAGCATGATGGATGATACTCAGTGGGAAGGATGTGTTACTCCAGAGGCGTGAGAGAGAGATACTTTTCAGGTGTTGTAAGTGTCTTTGTATTACTTGCCTTCTGCTCTTGATTGCTTGAATGCGTGTTGAGATATTTCACAAAATAAAAGATAAGATCTGATGGGTATCAGGCAAGGTGCTTTGCAGAGTAATTTAAGCAAAGCCAGAAATGGCAATGTCAACTTGATTTTTACAGTTTCTGAAGTAAATTTGAGTGTTTCTTGCCTATTCGGTTAACAGCCACACTCTCAAGGTGCTTAAAAGGTTCTTCACAGCGATGCCATAGAAGAACCATTTTTTGTTCCACAAAGAACCATTCAGTCAAATCTCTTTCTTACATTTTTATAATCTGAAGAACCTCCTTTCACCACAATGAACCTTTTGTGAAACAGAAAGGTTCTTCAATTGTTAAAGGTTCTTTATGGAACCATTTAGACAAAAAGGTTCTTCTATGGCATGAGCACCTTTATTTTTAAGAGTTCAACTAAATGAACTTCTTATATGTATTTAGATCTTCAAAAGTCACCCCACTGTTTCTAAACACACTTAAGTGCACATTAAAAAAAACATGCCTTTTACAATATTCAAATTTAAAAAGTGCATTTTAAATAGTCTTAAAAGAATCTTGACATTCTTTAAAGAAGTACTCTTATTTTGATGTGTGACTAACATACTAAATCGCATATATTATAGCTTAGTGTTATCTAGCATTTGTAGTCAAATAACTAAATTACAACTCCATTATTACAAATTGCAATTGCAAATATATTTAAATACATGACTTCCTACAGAAGTGACAATTATATTATCTTTAACTTGGGTGGAAACATAATTTATGATATTCTGGTCTCTAGATATGGCCAAAGATATACCAAATTAGTGCAATGTTGAATATGGCAGAATAAGCCCTGCCTTATAAATTCAGGAGCCAGTCACCATTGTGTCACTGCAGCAGCAATTATAAGTGCTGGTTGCCATAGAAATAGTGTGTGTTCTAAGACGTGCTTGAAATCGCACGTGCGCATTGGCTGGTTCAGCCTGCAATCACATTTTTTTTTAATGCTATTTGAATATAAGAAACAACATATTTACATGTGAGTTTGGCAAGCATTTTTTGAGATTTCAGGATTTCTCCATAGGACTTAGTCTTGAAAACCCAAAATGCAGTAGCTGCCCAAAAGCTTTGCAAATATGATCACCAAGTGAGTAGACTTTACTTGAAAGGGACTTTGATATGGTTCAGGTACTTCTTTAATGCATTTCCCTTTTTTACTGTTAAATCATTATTTTATATCTAATTACTAGAAAAATGATAGCACACTTTCTCAAACAGCATTGCTTGAGATATTGTTCATGTCCATAGCACTGAATTAACTGAATTATACACCACAGTTGATTACTTGGTTTGTTCAAATTACTAAACCTAAGTATGAGTGATACTTTAGTTAGCTTTCCACACTCAGTAATTGGTCAAATTATAGTCTTTAGCACACTTTCAAAAGTGTAGAACAGATTGTTAATGTTTCATAATGGCTTGAACTCAATCAAGATTTCAAAACAATCTTACAGAACCACTGCTGAGCAAAGATTAATCCTGTTCGCAAGTAGTCATTTAATTATTTTACCTAAAGAGTTTTACAATACATTTATTATTTTGATGGCAAACTAGTTACAAATGTTACAATTTACTCTACATTGTCATAATATATCCGGAATTGTATAAAAAGGGAAGAATGGGTCAACTAATTTTAATGGGTCAATAACTATAACTATTTTCAGAGACAATTAGATAATAACACTGCAAGTTGCTTGACATCGGTTTACTACATTTAATCTTACATGTAATATATACTTTTACTTTACTTTACTTTTAGTCATTTAGCAGACACTTTTATCCAAAGCGACTTACAAATAAGAAAAAGTAACAAACTAAAAGTCAAAACTCTGTAAATACTATATAAACACACACATTTAAGAAAATAAAGAAATTAAATAAAAATGAAAAATGCATACAACATTTCAAAAACTAAACATTTAAATGAAAACAAAAAAAGTAAAGCTAAAAACAATTTAAAATATTAAAACAACAAAAGGTATGAGTATAATAATGCTTCTAACATAACACTAAGCCAAACACCAAAAACAACGACGTGTGTATGTACAGCCACACACATATACATATACATACATATAAAAATAAATTGAATATATATATTATTTCATTTCCATGTAGTATGAAGTACTAAAATAACTAAAATTAAATAAAACTATAACTTAATAAACAACCAATACAGACATCAACACTGAGCCAAACATACATGTTTTAAAAACAACAACAACAACTTACTAACACATAGTAAGAAATGGTTATAAAAACTGAAACAGAAGTGAAATAAGTAGTAGGAAAGAGGAAAAGTTAAAGTGATACTTATATCCTTTGTCGGTGTCCCTGCCCGGTGGAGTCGCACGGTAGAGTCGATGGTCTTTACTCTTCGGTCTTCACACGACAGCTGCCATGACCGTTGCCGTGGTAAACTAAGCTTTTTCATACCCATCTAACAAAACACTACTCCAATTCAGCTGCACACACTTTCCTGTTAATCGCAACAAATCGCTAAGCAAGCGCCCGACACTGACAAGGGACGCGATGCAGTACGAGACCAAACGCGATTTCCATATAATTAATTAATTAATATATAAATTAATATATGCATTTAAGGCAAACAGGCAGTTGTAATTAGACTGAATACATGATTTTCATACAAGTTTTAAAAAAAGTCTTCAAAAGTAGTATTAATATCATAATAACAAGTAATTATTATATCATAACAATACATTAGATGGTTTTACAATGATACTTATGGATGGTATATATATATGGTACTTCAAGGAGGTCAGTGGGACAAACATGGTACTAATGCTTACTGATGATATATTGATGATATGATATTCATGTATAATATCGCATTTACAATAAATATTTTGAAACTATGGTACATGTCTACAAAACATTTAATAGTTTTTGGTACTAATTACAGCTTTGTGCTGATTCATGTTTTGATCATTTTGTTTGAAAAATGCCTTAACCTGAGTTATTAACAATCTGCAGGTGTTGATCTTAATAAAGTTATTTTACTGGAAAACAAAAAGACATACATCAGGTTAGTTTACAATTAGTCTATCATAGCCAGACCTTCAGACTGACGGCAGAAGGTCTGGGAATCTTGAATGAGTGAGAGGCCATATGACTGACAGGTAAAGCAACCAATCACGTTTTGTTTTGTGCCACGCCGTGTTTAGTGGTGTGGAAATGTCCCCACTATAACAGACTTGTGTGTAAATCTTTAGGACGTATTTTAAAGAGTATACACCGCATGATACTTTACATGTTTCACATACTTTTCAAAATCCAGTATTTAGTTGATCCTGAAAAGCGCTCAATGTCACACTCATCACATCACCTCTGCTTCCAGACGGAATGTTAAAGAACGCGACACACTCATCTTCTGGAAATATATTTCAACCAATGATGACGACTTCTAAACTCCTGAAGTGTTCCCAATTTTGTGTGCCACATGCATCAGACATTCAGCCAATGAACTGTGGGTGTGATGTCTGAGGCTGAGATTAGTTTTTAATGGACTGTAGGTAAATATTCCAGTTAATCCAGCAGTAAAAGTATAATGCGATACGAACACAAAGTTTTGGACATTACATTACATTATACTTTTACTGTTCCAAATGATTCAGTGTGTGCATGAATATGATTCCGACGGAATTGAAATTGAAACTGAAATTGATTTAGATCAATTGCATGATCATTGAAATATAGATAGAATATATAGTGGTAGGGATTTTATAGGCATAATTTCAGACACTTCCCCGGGAACTGAACCACACACAAACACATACACAGAACAACAGTTTAACTAATTTCCATTAAAAAAAAAATAAAAAAAAGAGTTGTCACTCCAAAAAATATCATATGTGTTTTTCAAACAATACTAGAGCTGAAAAGAAGGTCTGGTTATTGTCACATCAACTGCTCACACTGATGAAAACTAAGTAAAAACAAACTAAGTGCACTTTTCCGATCCTCAGATTCATAGTCTATTGGTTTCACGCTGTCATTAATCATGCATGACAAAAGTAAAAAGAAAAAAAAAAAAAACATGGCAAGGATTTGTGACCGTTTTAAGTAGTGGTTTGGACAGCTGGAAGGTTGACAGCAGGCAAAGCTGACAGTTGTTGTTGTCAAGAAATATTCATTAATTAGGCAATCATGAATGAATAATCAAAAGCCAAGGATTACTCCTTGGTCTAGTAGTAATGTTTCCATTTTAAGTGAGAGGAATACTAGGTTCTAATCTACCTTTGTAAAACTACGTCAGTGGATATGTGGGGTATTGGGAGTGGGGCCACATTTGTTAGCATTTTGATACTGAGCCATGCAAAATCAACAGAGCTTGATTCTAATAGCTGTGTGCTAGAGAGACCACTGCAAATGTCAATTTAGAAAGAAAATACAACTCATGCTTATGAATATGAGATTCTTCCTCTCCATTTGATACATCCCAGCAGGCACACAACAGGCACACAACGTCATAAGACGTTGATATTTGGTTAAATTTTGGTTGCGACGTCAGGTGACCAAAATTTAATGTAAATCCAACGTCTAATGTCAATGTTAAATTGATGTCCAATACCGACGTCAGCTGACGTTGAGATTTTGTTGTTTTTAGGTTGTGTAACCAAAATCCAACGTTAAGTCAACGCCAAATTGACGTCAAATATTGACGTTAACCCGATTTTCATTTTCAACCAAAATGCAACGTCTGTCCGACGTCATGTCCAACATCAACCTGACGTTACATAGATGTCTGGTGCCTGCTGGGATGCCAGGGCTCTGTGCTTAAATAAATAAATAAATTAAATAAATAAATGAATACAGGGCTGTCCTTAGGCGGGTGCAACTGGTGCGGTCGCACCGGGCCCTGTGCTTCAGGGGGCCCGGCGACGAACAGACCACGGGGAAAACCCAACCCCAGAACGCGGTCGCAAATGGATCGCGAATGGACCGAGGGGAGGGGGGGGTTGGGGGGGGGTGGTTATAGGTAGGGGTTCTGCCCCCTACCTCGCCCTGGGCCCCGCATCAACTAAGGACAGATCTGAATAAATAAATAAATAGGAGCACCTTCTGTACACTCTCACAAATTACATTATTATTATTATTATTATTATTATTATTATTATTATTATTGTACCTTTGCAAGCTACATTCTAACATTTTCAACTCATTTTTATTTGTTGACGAAAAGGCAAAAAGGTCGATACACTTTCACCATAGTTTTTGTCATTCAAAACTGACATTTTATTTAGTTATCATCTCATTTTTATCAGTGAAAAAAAATGTTTCATGACAAATTCAGCAAACTTAAAACTGTGACTGAATTTTTCACTTAGTCATTTTGTTCAAATTGGCTGAATCATTCAGGAACGAAGAAAATTTGGAACCACATACTAGCATACTACTAGCATTCATACTAGCATACTATACATATTACTATTTTTGCAAAGAGGTATGGTAAATTAATATGCTAGTATGCATTATTTATGACTGGGTCACTGAATCATTAATTGACCCGATTCATTCAAAAAAGCAGATTCGTTAATCAACAAAACACAGATGTGTTTTCTCAGAGATGCGCAGAAGCTCAGGTGTGACTTTGTTTGGAGCTATTTTCATTAGTGTAGATGCGTTATGGGAAATGTAGTTTTGATCCCAATTTGACTATACAACTATTCATGTGCCCTGCATACATAAAGTGATAGGATAAAATCATCTATGAAAAAAAAAAAAAAACATGTCTCCTCCATCCTCACCATAATTTATGTTTATGTATAGACATTGTCCAGCACAGATACACCCTGTGTTAGCAGCCCTCAAGACTGCATAATTTAAATTAGAAGGGAAATAAAGAAGAAGAAGAAGAAAAAAAAAAAGTGTTGTGATGGATGACAAGTTAAACCCTGTGCCATATTCCTGTTCAATAACTATAACTCCTCCTTCATTTTATTCATTTACAAAATGAATCACCTCTCTAATGCCCTTGACCTCATATAGTACAATGTCCCAGACACCATTTAGACATTAAATTCCACATTAACCACCCTCAAGAGATCTGCATTGTTCACCACATTATGCTCTTCCTGTCTAATCAGAGATGCTGTCCTACTGCACCAGCAAGGACTTATTTGATGAGAAACAAATCCTGGTGATTAACAATGATTAACATCAGCACGAGAGGGATAAAACTGTGGGAAGTGTCCTGTCTTAAAAGTCTTTTAATCTTGGTTTCTGGTTTTACAAGATGCACTGTGTTGTCATTTACACTGAGAGACGTCCCCTCATTCCCGGGTCGAATGCTAATGAGGCTAGTTCCAGCTAACGCTACCTCAGAGAGTTTTAATGTCCCAGTGCTGTTAAATTAGCATATATACAGTACTCAGAGGTGAATACAAAACAGGTGAACAGTTTCACTATGGAGGGAAAGTTTTTTAGGCGATTGGGTTGTTGTGAAAGTTGATTCAATTAGTAAATTGACATCTCATGCTAGTTTTGTCTGTGTGATTCTCCTAGGGCATTTGTATGCCAGTCACCTTGGCGTAAATGTGAGATGGATGTTGGACTGGCAAATGGGATCATTTGTCTTGTGGAGAGAATATGCCATTTATATTGCCATTGGATATGCTGCTGATAAAAGACATTGTTGTACTATCTGCTATCAGTCACCTGCCTGACATGTCTAATCTTGCCACCTGAAAAGTTCGACACTGCGGCAAAATGGGCATAAAGGTGTCCAAAAAAGAGAGAGAGAGAGAAAAAATTTGGAAAGGGGGGAAGTCATGTGTGGCCAAGTATGGTGACCCATACTCGGAATTTGTCCTCTGCATTTAACCCATCCAAGTGCATGCACACAGTAGTGAACATACAACTGGAGCAGTGGGCAGCCAATGCTGCGGCACCCAGGGAGCAGTTGGGGGTTTGGTGCCTTGCTCAATGGTCTCACCTCAGTCATGGTATTGAGGGTAGAGAGAGTGCTGGTTATTCACTCCCCCACCTACAATCACTACCATACCTGAGACTCGAACCCACGACCTTCAGGTTACAAGTCCAACTCTCTATCCATTAGGCCACGACTGCCCCTATTAAAAGAGAAGAAGAAGAAGAAGCAACATTCTGAACAGACGCACTAGATATGAGCTCCTATTAAATCACATAAAGTACTGCTGTTAATTGAGGTAAAAGCTCATAAAAACCTGTGTTTAACATTTATGGAAATATAAGAATACAGAAACAAATTGATAACTTTCAGTCACTTCACTGGAGGAGCCGCAACTGCGATTTACAGTGGCATCGGCAGCTGAGAGAGAGATCGGAGCGACTACATACAGCTGAACAGTCATCAGTACGGTACAGCAGCGCAAGCTCAAGAAGAGACAAATATAGCCTTCATCAACACAGGACATTACAGTACGTCACTAAGAAGATTTATATATAATATAAATATATTATATTTATTTTTATTATTAACAATTGCCAGCATCATATAAATCTAAACTGTCAATAACGGACGCATTCAACGGTTGCCATGGAGATCGTTTATCCTGCAGATATTAAAGGAGACAAAAGAAAGGCATTTAAACAAACACTGTTACACGAACATCCTGAATCTCTTTATGTTGATATGACATCTCAAGAAAAGAGGACAAACTTGATCTTCTATACAGAGAGGAACCTCATATGGAAAAGTGTTATTAATGAACATTTCCCCCACACTAAGAAGAAGGGAATCTGTAAAGGAAGTCAGATCTGCATTTTTGAATCAGCTGACCACTCTTCCCATTTCCAAACCATCAATCTGTACAACAGTGGAACGGTCTTAATTCAAGGGAATGAAGCTAGTCGCCAAGCTTTCGAAAAATCATTTCCCCTTTTAAAGCAGACAGTTGAGGAGGAAACACCTTGCAGTGTTAAAGAGGAGGAATCTGAAGATGAGAATGAACTGCTGCCCTGCTCTCCAGTCAGCACATCTCCAGTCCCATCTGATGAACTGATGACTGAGCAGGCCACACATGCATCCAGTTATCTCCGGTGTCTTCCTGAGAAAATGGCTCTTCTAGAGATGGAGGTGTCAGCTAATCCTGAGCTGCCCAGATGAATTTACCATCAATAATCTTAAGGCTGAAATTAAGGATTTGCACAACATCAACAAGAAACAAAAATGAAAGAGGACTCAATACAGAGAGAAAGAAATTTCACAGAAAACATCCACGAGTTAAAAGAAAAGCTGAAAGAACAGACTGCAATGTGTTTACAGCTGAAAAACAGGGAAAGTGAATCTCCCAACAACTGCACTGAGAGTAGTTCACAACTCCATCATGAAGTGACGTCACACAGCTCCACAGCTCCAGACAGAGTGAATGGACATGTGAAGGAGCGCACTCACACACCGCCGCCACAGAACACCAGCAACTCAGGCCTCAGTAGTTCTTCTGATGGACTCAATCGGAAAGAACATTGAACCCAAGAAACTCTTCCCCAGACAGCGGGTTCTAGCGCTCCACTGCAGAAACACAAAACGTGTTCATGAACTGCTCACTAGTGATGATCTTGGCAGCCCGCAATGTATTATCATTCATACAGGTACGAATGACCTCCATAGTTTAAATGAAGGTACAGCCAAGGCAATGCATGAGATGGCAGAGAAAGCCTCACAGACATTCCCCAGTTCACGTGTACTAGTCTCCACCTTGCTTCCACGGCTCGACGTCCCACCCTCTGTGATTGATAAGATCAACGAAGATGTCCGTCACTCCTGTTCCAGTCTGCCCAACGTGCATTTAGTCCATCATAGCTCTATAAGACCATGGCACCTGTATGATGGGCTCCACCTGAATCAGGATGGAATCAGGATTTTGCCAAAGCTATCAAAGATGTTGCCCTTGGACGCTTCCCAACAACCGGCTATAAAGGAGCAAAAAGAAATGTGAGAACGCAACCGTTTGAGCTGTCTGGGCCTTCATCTCACTCAAGACCATCACAAGACCTTCACAGACAACCCATGACTTCAGGCTGGTCTCACAGACAGCAAGAGAGGCAGCCGTACACTGAAGGCCCATCCCAGCAGAGACCAAGCTATGCCCAGGTACTATCACAGCAGACACACTCAGCAGCAGCGGCTCAGGAACTACCCATTAGTGATGTGGGAGAAATCAAATGACTGCTAAGCCTTCTCTGCAACAAAATACTCAACTGAAATCTACAATGATTGCTCACAACACAATGATTATTATTATTGTGATTATTTTTATTATCGATTGTTGTTATTGTTATTTTTACTATATTATTAGTTTTAGTCATTATTCACAATTATTTATTTTAATCAGTTTGACTACCTTTTTACTTGCTCTATTATTACTATTGCTTTGTTATTTTGTTTAGTTTTAATATTTATTTTATTTTATTTATAATTATTATTATTTTTGTATTTTTTTGGGGGGGGGGGGGGTTGCCTCCAGATAAACAGCAGTACTACTTAATCGCCGATCATATAAAAAATATAAATATTGGCTTTTGGAATATTCAGGGTTTGTGCTCTAAAACATTTGGATTAAAAAGCGCAAACAGATTTTTTTAAATGGCAACACAAATGTTGATATCCTAATTCTAACAGAAACATGGTGTAGATCAGATGTGTCCACTCAGTGTCCTGCAAGTTACTCTGAAATCATAGTGCCCTCCTGGAAACTCAACTCAATACATCGTGGTAGAGATTCTGGAGGTTTAGTCATATGGATAAAAAATGACCTTGCCCCTTTTACATCACCAGTACAGCAAGGCAAAAACCACATTTGGTTAAAATTGGATAAAAGCTTTGGAATTCTAGATAAAGACCTTTTTATCTGTGGAATTTATATTCCTCCATCAGATTCCCCATACTACGACGATGTAGTATTTTATACTTTACAAGAAGAAATTAATCAATATCAAACTCTGGGGAAAATTTTACTATGTGGAGATCTAAATGCGTGAACTGGTTCAGAATTAGACTATATTGATAACTCGGGAGATAAACATCTGTTCACACATTTACCCCAAGATCTCTTCAGTTCCCTATTAAAAGCTACTCTCGATGCTGCATTTCAATAACGCTAATGAGAACATTCTTTGTTTGACTGGTTGTGAAGCACATGTGTCAAACATGCCAAGAATGGGCTTAAATAACCTCGGTGAGTGACGTAACTGATTACGTGCACCTGAGGGTTATAAATAGACGTGAGACGTACACATCCTCAGGTTTCTTTGTCTTCGAGACCGCTTTGTGTGTGTGTTGTCTCCTCTGTCCTTTGTGAAAAGAAGAGAAAGATAAATAAATATATATATATATATATATAAGTAGATCATGTCTAGTTCATCAGTTAGGAGATGCTTGCCACCGTGTGTACAAGTTATCCCTGACGATGATCCACATGATTACTGTTTGGAGTGTCTTGGGGAAGAGCATGCTATGGCTGCTCTTGAGGACGCTGAGTGTGAGCATTGTGAGTCATTCCCTATCGGAGTGCTCCGCTCGAGGCTCGCTTTCTTTCGAGAGGCGTGAGCCTCGACGGCCTCATTAAGATTGTGGTAAGCCTTACTCCTCGCGCATCTTTGTACCCACGACGTCGATTTATTCGACTATCGTGGGTGCTAAGGTGCAGGAATATGTGACAATGCCTCAAGTGGAAGAGACACTCGCAGGCTATCTCTCCCCTGGGAGTTTGTCGTCACTCAAAAAGCCAGCCCTCCCCACCAAGCCTTGCAGAGTAACATCTTCACTGGTGGGGAAGGCATTTCAAGCAGCGGGTCAGGCTGGTGCTGCCCTGCACACCATGGCGGTTCTGCAGGCATACCAGTCTGACCTGCTGAAAGACCTGAGCATGGGCAGAAGTATTAGTGAGGAGGCATTTTCAGAGCTGTGCCAAAACTAGTGCCCCTTTCAGAGAAACTGGCAGCGTGGAAGCTACTGCCAAATATCTCTCCGTGGGTAGAAAGGACTGTAGAGAAAGGCTACAGGATTCAGTTTGCATATCGGCCTCCGTGTTTCAACGG
>JAFVLL020002973.1:16090-28704 GCA_021397915.2 Tor tambroides | reverse complement strand
GCCAAAGCCAGCAATGGTGAATCCGCAGAGGTGGATGGACCTGCGGCAAAGCTGCTCAACGGGAGGAAGTTTGACCCGAGTCTACCTCCATACCACTCAGGGAACAGCCAAGCAGAGGCGCTGAATGGCCCTGCGGCGCAAGGCGGCGATAGCGGTGGCCCTGGGAAGCAGACGCCCTCTGACCCTAAAAAGCTAATGGTAAATGGGGTGTGCGACTTTGACCGATCGGACGCCACCCATCCGAGCAAAAACATTCCAAATCACAAGGCTTCCAAACACATGGGGAACGGCGAGGTGTTGTTGCCTCAGAAAGCGCACGGGGCTTTGGGCCTCACGGACTCTCTTGCTGCTCCTCAGCAGGACACTGCCAAAGCAGAGCAGGCCGAACGCCTGGCCAACGGGCCCAGCCACGGCACTGAGATCTCCAACGGCCCCAACTCAGAGACATTGGGCCTGAGGCAACAGCACCCACCTCATAACCACTCCCCACCTCCGCCCGTTTCCGAGCCGCCGCTGCCTCCCGCTAACGGCACCTCAGAGAGCCGGCCGCTGAAGAGACCGCTGGAGGACGGGGACAGAGGTACCTCTGGAATCCCCAACAAAATGGGCGTACGGATAGTGACCATCAGCGACCCCAACAATGCTGGTAACATCTCCACCATGGTGGCCGTGCCGGTGGGTGCAGACCCAAGCACAGTAGCAAAAGTAGCAATAGAGAATGCAGCGCAGCAGAGACCAAGTGTGCCCTCGCCGCTTCCTGAAACCAATGCTCAGGTAATGCGTTTTTGACTCATGGTTACAGAATTGTGCCTTTACAACCTAATGCTTGTTTTTTATTATAACACTGTAGACAAAACCATTGTTTTTTTATGGACTGGTCAATGAGTTTTTAGGCTACTTGCTTCCATAACTTGTCTTATTTCAGACTAGTGGAAAGAAAGTATCCAAAATGCACATTTAAGTGTTTATTACACTATCTATTTACATCTGTTGATTACAGTTACAATACATATCTTTAAAGGCTGAGTTTTTTCAGCACTTACACCAAACTGAATATATTCTAATGGTTTTTAAGGCAGGGTTTGTTCATTATAACATTTGCTTGGTTTATGTAGTTTTTTTTTTTTTCTTGCTGTTGATAGTTTATTAGATTAATATAGATTAACTGAGTGATAGAAAGAGCAATCCAAAATACTCTGTGGAAACCTTTAACTCCACAATGTCAAGAGATTGAAATAAGTATTTTATCCCATGTATAGATTTCATTGCTAGAAAATTGTGCAAATTAGTGCTTATTTAATTAAATTATTTATCATTTGTATATTTAACGTTTTAGAAAACTTGTTGCACGAAACAGTTGTCTTGCTGTGTGCACTGTGATTAATCAACTGGTGAAATATGATATCTGTAAATGTTTACCCTGTTCCAAATGTAGTGTCTTAATCAGAAACAAGTTTAGTTACTTATTCATTTTTTTTTTTATATGCTTGTTAGATGTTGATTTATTTGATGTGAACTGACATCAGTTATTCAGCCAGGATATTCCAATGAATCTCAAAAATTCCTGTAATGCCAGTGAGATTTTTTTTCACATTACAGAAATGAGAACTTGCATGTGAAATTACCTATCATGCAGCAATTCTTTTATAGTAAATCTGAGTTTTTTTTTGTTGTTTTTGGGCTGAAAAACATTCTTGCTCTTAATAAATTAAAAAGATGCATAAATCCCACACACTACTCAAACTTGCATAATAGTGAAATTATTTGCAACATTTCGGTCAGTCAGTTTTCCTCAGGCTTACAAAATATGCAGAAGTATCAGCAAATGTAAAAACTCATTTAAGAGCTGTTAAGGCCAGACCTGCAATTGAGAAATTAAAATGAGAGAAATAATCATAAAATAATCAAAGAAAACAAATATAATTCTAGACCCAAATGAAGTACCCAGTTTGAATAATAAGCGATATTTATACATTTTATTTTGAGTTTAAGTGCAAGAAAAAATGAGATGCATCTATGAAATTCAGCGTGCATGGCACTATATTTTTATTTCTTGCATTTACTGTAAAAAAAAAAAAAAAATTGCAAGAATTTTTAAATTCACAAAATGCTTGTCATTTTATAAACTTAATTTTAAGTCTTCTACAAAACTCACTGATTATTCATGTGTGCAGCAGCCTGTGTCAGTGCAGACTCCGCCTCCAGTGGATCCGGCTGCACAGGGAACCAATCAGAGTTCTCCAGCACCCGCCATCTCTCCAGATCAAGCACGTAAACCTGGACAGAACTTCAGATGTCTGTGGCAGGCATGCAAACGGTGAGGACACATGTGATGTGCTTTGCTTTGCTTTATAGATGCCTGTCTTGAGAAGGATGGTTCATGCTAACTTTAACGTGTTGTTTCAGGTGGTTTGACACGCCATCACAGGTGTTTTACCATGCAGCTACCTATCATGGTGGTAAAGACGCGTATCCAGGGCAGTGCCAGTGGGAGGGCTGTGAACCTTTTCCTCGCCAGAGACTATCCTTCATCACGCACCTGCAGGCAAGATCCCATCTTTCTCTCTTTCTATTGATGCAGTGATAATGACATCTATTCCTGCTGGCTGTATATATGTGTGTGTTTGACTAGTCGGTGTGTGTTTTGCAGGATAAGCACTGCTCGAGGGAAGCGCTCTTAGCCGCACTCAAACTGGAGGAGCAAACGCAAGGCAGCAACCCCAACACTTCCAAGTGTGTATGACTTCTTTAGCTCATGCTGGTTTAGGGTAGTAGATGATTGTGATGAGATTGTGACTGTATTGATGTGCAGGTCTCCTCCAGCGACGGTCAGCAGTCCTCCACCTCCCAGACCACAGAAAGCGCTCGTCAACCACCCCAGTGCAGCTCTGATGGCTTTACGTAGGGGCTCGCGAAACCTGGTGTTCAGGGACTTCACAGTCAGTATTATTACATCATGCTAAATCAGTGACGACATGTGCTGGTTTTAGAAGTGTAAAGCTTGAAACGTTGTTTTTTTTTCCCCCCCTTCTCAGGACGATAAAGAGGGACCAATGACCAAACACATTAGACTAACTGCTGCCTTAACGTTAAAGAGCATCGCCAAGTACTCTGATTGTGGGCGGAAGTAAGTAAAGTGTGGCATAAAATCAATCATTTATGCCAAAAGGGAATATTTAATCACATTTCTTTTTAGTACTGTCAAGAACATTTTGGGGTCATATTTCAAGAAATAAAAATAAGAAAATTTTTATTCTTCTAATAGTAATAGCCTATATTTACTGTAAAGTATTTAAATATCATTAAATATTTAGATAATTTCTTCGTTTTCTTTTTTTTTGTAGTACAGTACAAAAATTCTACATTGCAGTAATTAAAAACTCTGAGAACCATTTCTACAATTTCGTCTTTTTTTTCATTTCTGTAAAGAAATGGATCCATTTATTTAAGATTGATGCGAGCAATTTTTTACTTGTCAAATCTAACAATGCAAATAATATCTTTATGTAATTATTTACATTTTTATGTTTCTTTCAAACATTGTCAAGAACATTGTTGGGTCATATTTCGGCTTAGAATAAGGTATAAGAAATTAGTTTTATTATTCCAATATCAAAATAGAAATATTTATATAAATATTTAGATAATTTGATTATTATATTTATAAGAATTTTATTGGAGTACAGACTACAGTACAAAGGTTTCTACCCTGCAGTAATGAAAATCAGAGTACCATTTCAACAATTTCTATATTTTTACAAATTAAAAAAAAAAATCTGTAAATTTCATATTTCTGTAAGAATAATGTAGGAATGTTTAATTTTATAATGCAAAAAGACTCAAAATTATAGTCTTTTTTAAGTTTATTATTACTGTTATTATTATTAATTATCAGTAATTATACTGTTATTGTTGTTCTTAATGCAAGTAAATATTTTTTTTTATTTTGGGGTGAAATGTGACTGGCATTCACCTGTTGCAGCATGAAAAAGAAAAAATCAAGCAAGTAGACTTCATAAGTGTAATCAGTGTCTGTTTTGTTGTGTGTTTGTGTTCAGATTGGTAAGGCGGCATGAAAATCATCTCTCTGTGCTGGCGCTGAGCACTATGGAGGTCTCCACCACGCTCGCGAAATGCCTTTACGAACTCACGCGCTCTCTGCAGGCCTGAGCTCAGCTCAACCCAAAAAAACCTTCGGAAGGAGACGAGAAGCCCATTTCCCCATTCTGCTGCCACACAGGTCGCCAGCGTCGTTGGGTCGTCTCCCTAAACCCCCTCCCACACCCTTCTCTCTCTCTCTCTCCCTCTCCATTCCACCCAGTCCCTCTCCACCACCTCCCTTACAAACTGCCACGGGTCTTCCACCAGCCACTCAGAAACCAGCGCCCATTTCACTCTTCTAACCGCCTCTTCACGCCTGGCCCGACGAGCACATTTTTATAGTCCCAGAGGAGCGCGGGGGGGATTCTGTGGGCAGGGCAAGTGGACAACGGTGCGGGGCGGCAGAGGTGTGGCTAGATTTTGTTTTTTCTTTATAACTTGATAGCTTGGTTTTCTTACTTGAGCCGATTATATTTTCACTTATTTATTATTGAAATAAATACCAATATGAGTAAATGATAAAAAAAAATTGTGTAAATATTTGTGAATAGATATAAAGTTAAATCACCCTCCTTCATGCCGCTGCTGCCCACTGGTATCAGAAGCATTACTCTGGTAGATTCAGACTCTCGTAGGTTTTTTATTTCGACCCCTGGTTACTCGTATGAGATGTGATTCTATACTCAGCAGTGGATGAATGTACTTAAACCCTGTAAATATTCTGCGAAGGTACTGATGCTGTAAAGTTTTGGGAGGGCTGGCGGAGGGCTACAGGTTTTTCTTTTTTTTTTGTGGAACTGTGATTTTGTTTTTTGTTTTTGTTTTTCTCCCCTTTTTTGTACTATTATAACTTGTAGAACTCATTTTGCTGGCTGAAAGAGTATGAAATAATATATCATATGTCATTTTGTAGAAGAGACAAAAACATATTGAAGGTATTCCCCTCAACCTGTATTCACTGTAAGCGTCAGAGTACGAGCCCGATCGCCCGTACGTGATTCTTTTTGTATTTGTAAATTGGTTTAAATACATGGAGTTTTATACAGGTTTTCTCCTGTGTTCTTTGCTTTCCGTGCAGGTATGATATTTTCCTCCAGACCTTTTTTCTATCTTAATATAGTGTGGGATTTTATTGTACTATTTTGCGTTTTTTTTTTTTTTTTCCTTTGTTTTTCTTTTTGTTTTTTTCATCCATTCTTACGACCACGCCACATTCCGGCTCCCGGACCCCAGGCTGTCCTCTCTGCTGTGTGTTGTGTAACATTTATTACTGCCTGTTGTGTTAGCATCCCAGCGGGGTCACGACCCCTTACCCCCCACCCCCTCACCATTTCTGCAGTGTCTGTAGGGTGTGCGATGATACATATATCTAACAGTCTGATATAGATTGGCTTCATTTACTTTGGTGACTGTTTATAGTTTTTAAATAAAAGACTGAACATTTTTGACATACTGTTGACATGCCTTTATTTCCTTGGGGACCCCCAGTCATCTGGATTGAAATGTTTCAGGTGTGTTTGATTAGGGTTTTTAATAATATAAAGTTGGTGACTTTTATTATGCATATAGAAAAATTGGGGTGCAGACTAGAGCTACACAATATGTCCATATATGTAAAATATTTAGATAATTTGATCATTAATGGGGTTTTTTTGTAGTGCAGTACAAAAAAAAAATCATTGCAGTAAATACAAAACTCTGAGAACCATTTCTACGTTTTTTTGTTTTGTTTCCATTTCTGTAAGATTGATGCGAGCAATTTTTACCTGTCAGATTTAACAATGCAAATAATATCTTTATGTAATTATTTATTTACATTTTTACGTTTCTTTCAAACATTGTCAAGAACATTGTTGGGTCTTATTTCATCTTAAAATAAAAAGAAAGGTATAAAAAAAATCCGTTTTATTTTTCCAATATCAAATTACAAATATATAAATATTTAGATAATGTGATCTTTATATTTATAAGAATTTTATTGGACTACAGACTGGCCACCTTATTTTGCAACACAAAACTAAGCTATTTCCTGTGAATGTGTGAGACTTCCGACTCTTTAGGGTACCAGACAGTAAACACAACTGTTTGCTTTACAGAATAGTGTGTTTATAATTACAATAATATAGCAAATAATATAATATAAATTAAGAAGAAAAAACAAACAAACAAACAAAAAACTGGACGCCAATGACACCGGAAGTCTCGCACATTCACATAACAAATGGGTGCCCGATCTCACGGTAAAATACGGTGGATTTTTTAAAACACAAACACACACACACACACAAACAAACGGATTCTATCCTCCTTACCTCATTAATTTTTCTGAAACTGGTAGATCTATGTTGCTTTGCTGTTCGAAATCAAACATTTGTTGAAAAACAATTTAATCTCAGCCCCACAAATGACTGACCTCCTTGAGTTCTCGTTTTATTTATTTATATAGTCGATGATTAAATTTGAATAACGTTTGGCACGCACTATAATAGGACTTATATGGTAGAAACTGAAGTGCAGTTCTACTTCCGCTCCACTAGACGGCATAAGCGTGTCGATCTCTCAGCAGGAATAAAAATAATGAAATTACGTACAGATGGTACAACCTATTTGCAGATACTATCAAGGGACTTTGATACTACCTACAGATTTTTTAGTTTATTTTTTTTAAGCAATTAGCCATGAACAAACAACGTGGCAATATCAGTACGTTTTTACATACAGAACAGGTGCATGAAGAAGATACTACCTACAGATGTGTGCAGGGGGATATGCATCGCACATAAATATGTTAATACCGTAAATAAATATTTACATATTCTGCATATGTGAATAAAGTCTGAGTTGATGGGAAGTTGTCTTGCTTCATAAAGCAGCTCATATGAGACTCGGAAATCAGAATAGAAATCGATTTGATTGACAGGCCTTTTAAACATCATGAGTGTACCTAAACATTTCAGACACAATACATGACGGTGACGCTCAAAAGCGTCATTACGAGATGAGATGAATCAGGTGTGTGTGATTAGAAAGACGCACACAAAGTGTGTAATATTGCATGCAATTTTTAGCATCATCAGGTTCTTCCATTGTGGCGGGAGGAATAAGACACGAGCGTGGAAAACAGGTAAAATTAATTTTATACCTATTAGATTGTGTTTTATTAACGTCTACATCTACCCCAACCCTAAACCTACCCCTTACAGGAATAAAAAAATAGTAACCTTTGTTGTACAGTGTGACAAAAAATTAAGCTGTATTGATGTGCGCATGCCCAGTAGCGCCATTCGTATCCCTTCTAGCCTTGATTACCGCTTCGGTCTCTTCACTTCCGTGTTTGTGGAGGTTATAATTTGTTTATCACATTTTATTTCATATTTTATTTTTGTCATTGGATAGTTCAATAAAAAAAGTAACATATATATATATATATATATATAATTTTTTTTTTTTTTTTAAATAAATTCATTCATTCCGATCAATAGAAAATCATTTCTAGCAAGGAAATTGCCGTACTAGTGTAATTCACCCAGTTCACCACAGGATGGCGTTCAGACTCGAATTATTTTTAATGTATATTACAGATATAAAAATATATTTCAGCTGAACAAAATAGTTTGCTAGTTGTTTTTGTCGTCAAGAGTTTATTAGAATACATTAAATCACTACAAAATAATGTAATCAAGATCCGGCTCGATTTATATCTGCAGAAATAAATTGCATTAGTGTTGTTCCTACAGTTCACCACAGGAGGGCGTCCAGACTCGAATTTTTATGTTTATTACAAATATAGTGTATTTCTACTAATGGAAATAATTTGCCAAATTTTTTGTACGTGTGTGTGTGTGTGTGTGTGTGTGTGTGTGTGTATATATATATATATATATATATTTGTTTATTTTTTATTCATTTGGCTAAACATGATCAACAATTTATTAGATATTACATTTCCTCGTTCACCACAGGAGGGCGTTTTTCTTACTTTTTCCTTTTTTTTATTTCGTTTTATTTTATTTTATTTTATTTTATTTTATTTTATGTATTATTCATTTTTAGCCAATGGGAGGTATAACACAATAATACTATTAATATTAATAGTATTATTATAATCTAAATAAAATGAAAATTATATAGTCTAAACAATTATTTGTCATATTTACCCTCAGATTATAAATCTAACAATATATTTATTCTAAAAAACGATGATTTTGTTGCCGCACAAGATAATCAATTATTTATTAAATAATTTTGAATGTGAATGAGTTATAACTAAAGTAGCAGCAATTTAATTCACACAATTCGCCACAGGAGGGCGCTAGGTTCATTTGACTGGCATGTTTTATATATTTACTGGGTTTTTTTTTTTTTACAAGTTTTTTTAAATTAGTTTAATTAGCTTATTAGTCAGGACAAAATAATTTAGTGGCATGTTTTCCTCTTATTCGAGTTACAGCTTTAGAGGAAAGTAGCGGCCGTGTTATTCACGCAATTCACCACAGGAGGGCGCTAAATTTTCACTAATGTAAGTCATAAATGTAAAAGTATAGTAAAAGTATATTTCTGCTAAATATAAGGGAGTTAATTTGACATGTTTCGCTGCTTAACAAGGTAATGAATGACGTGTTAAGTATTAAATCAATGTAAAATAAGTAAATACAAGCTTTTATTCTAACTCGAGATGAAAGTGTGTAATTCACACAATTCGCCACAGGAGGGCGCTTAAGATTCGAAATGTATATTACAAAAGAAAAAAAAATATTTCAACTAATTTAAATAGGTAATTTGACAGATTTTTTGCTGCTTCACAAGGTAAAAAAAAAAACATTTATTACATTTTAAATAAAATCATAATCATTTAATGCAAGGTTTACCTCGCGTTTTAACTGTAGAAATAATTATCAACAATGTAATTCACACACCACAGGAGGACGTTCGGTTGTTCACTTAACTTGCCTTTTTTTTTTTTTTTTTTTTTTTTTTTTTTTACAAATGGGAGGTAGAGCGCAATAATACTATTAATATTAATGGTACATTATAGTTATAGCTGAAATAGCAGCAATGTAATTCCCAAAATTCACCACAGGAGGGCGCTCGGACTCGCTAAATTCAGACATAATAATGTATTTCTATTAAACTCAGCAAAAACAGACAATTTGCCAAATGTTTTATTGCTACACAGATTAAACAAAAAATAATAAATAAATGTGAATCAACTAAAAAATAATTTAATGCAACGTTTTCTTCTGGCTTGAGTTTTAGCTATAGAAATCAGTTGCAGCAGGGTAATTCACGCAATTCACCACAGGAGGGCGATTAAACTCGAAATTTGTCAATAATGTGTGCCACAAATGTAAAAATATATTTTTTACTAAATATAAAGGAGTTCATTTCACATGTTTTGCTGCCTAACAACAAGGTAAAAAACAATTTATCATATACTAAATCAATGCAAAATAATGAAATGCTAGAAGTAACAGTAATGTAATTCACACAAAGTACCACAGGAGGGCGTTTAAACTCGAAATTTAATGTGTATTACAGATGTACCTGTTGAAATAATTACCAGCAGTGTAACTCACACAGTCCACCACAGGAGGGCCTTGCCTGTGGCTCAAGTTACTGACATAAGAATAAATTCTATTACAATTCACCACAGGAGGGCATTCAGACTTTTTTAGATATGAGAATGTTGCAGCAGTGTAATACACACAACTCACCACAGGAGGACGTTAAATTCTTCCTTTGCATGTTTCAAAAATGTAACAGAATTGTGGAGTCAATAAAGATTCTTAAAGAAAAAAATTTGTTTTATTGATTTTTTTTTTCTTTTTTCGAAGAATCAACACTTTATCAGATTAGTTTGAATCAATGCAATAGTCAGTGTTTTCCCTCTGTCTCAAGTTACAGATGTCGAAGAAAGTAACAGCAGTGTAATATACAAAAATTTATGACAGGAGGGTGTTTGGTTGCATTCAACTGAATCGAATCGAGCCGAGTTCGAACCTCACTCTTTTTATAAAGGAAAAATTGTTTAAATTCAGTGGTTTTGACCGATTAAACAAGATGACACTCCCCAAAAAAAGCAGCTATAGTGCGGAAGTGCCAGTGGCTCAGTGGGCTGAGCACATCCTTCCTAATCGGAGGGATGCCGGTTCGAATCTGACATGGACCCATGGTTGCGGTTGGAACGGTCACCTGGTCATGAGCTGCGATCGGAGCGTGATGGGTGAACCGAGAGAAGGCAGGACACGAAGGGGGGTATATCCAGGTGCCCCCCCTGGGGACTTTCAGGATAATGACCAGCAGTGGTTATACATCTTGTCAAGGTGTTGACTTACATTAAAAAATATCCAGTCTCCACACTAAGTCAACAGTTTTCCTGCAGTGGTCTCTGGAGAGCACATCACTTCACCACAACCTGAACTCCAGTCATTCACACCACACCAAGCTTTCAATTCCTGAAGATCTGGCTGGGATTTGAACTGGCAGCCTCTGACCCACAAGGCGGAGCTCATACCACTGAGCCACAGATCTTTGCTCTGACTATGCTGGAACTTATATTTCACCCGTCAACCTGCACCAGAACCGCACTTTCACACTATACAAGTAAAACCGGAGTCAGGTTAAGGCCGAAGTCGTTTTTCTGTCGGGCGATTGTCCGTACGCTTCGAAGCATGGACACTTCGTTCACACATACTTCCGAATCACTTTCACTGGTGTTATGATTCAACAGATTCGGTTCTCTGATACTGATGGAGCTCTGAGGGTTTTCGGGCATCACTTCGGGAAACAGTGATTCAGATCCAGACTGACCATTAGCCACAATGTAGAGTTCAAGACACTGAAATGATTCAATACGCATCGGAAGATTTGCTACTCTCGAGTTGAACAATCGACAATTCTGAGAGCCTTAATCATCTCAGGCAAACAAAAGCTAGGCAGGTTGACTTAACGAGCCCTCGTTAAGGTTAATGAGAGTGTTTGAGGTATCAGAGCTCTGATTCGACTCAAACTGATCTGACCTCAGTAAATGGACCAAAGACGAGATTCAGAGAGCTGGTTTATTTCATTGCTTCTGGGAGGGTAAACAGACACAGTGATTGAACTGCATATACAGAAGTACAGGACTTTAACCTGGATATGACAACAAAATCATCTCAGCTCACCAGCAAACTACCCGTGTTCTTTCCATGTAAGATTATGATTAATCGCACACACTCAAACACGCATTCGGCATCTGCAGGGAATAATAAAGCTAATGCACATGTACTCCAGATTGTTTCGATGCTTCTAAAGGGAAAAGTCTTTATGTTCGACTACTGAGAAAGACATAGAGAGAGACAGGACAGGTCCAGTCGTACCACTTGAATCATCTGCCTTAATTATTCGTTATCTTTGCTACTTTAAACTTAGAAGCAAAATGCAATTAGAGCGACACCATCACAGATCTTCAACCCCCCATCCCTACACACATACACACACACACACGCACACACATACATATACACCCATGAAACACAATCCAATAAAGGGCATTTGCACTATATCAAATCCAAATTAAACAAAATATGTCATCTCTAGAAAAATCTTCATTCTCGTATGTAAATGTGTTAAGAACGGCTCCAGTCAGTGACACCGGCAGCAGCTCGCGGTGGAGGAATTGCACTTGTGCAGTCAGCAGATCAGCGACCCTCAGCTCTTCTCGGATTTGCTTTTGCGGATGCGTTTGTATTTGTCGACATACGCTTTCACCAGGTTGGCCACCTTGTCGGCGTTCACCTCGCCGCTTTTGCTGTGACACACCTGAGAGGAAGAGAAAAACAATTACTGTGTGCAAAATTAAAAATTTGAGCAAAACATTATGCTGAAACAGAGGAAGAGGAATAGTTACACTAAAATCAAAATGAATATGAATAAGTTCAACTGTGATTTGAAAGTGGCAGAGACAATCAGTCAATATCATATATATATATATATATATATATATATATATATAAAATTGCATCTGTGTATAACATGCAACTGGATGATCATTGTTCCTTTTTAGATGTTCAAGTCATCATCTTGCTATAGAAAAAGGCAGATGGAGTAATACACCAATGGCAGAGAGAATCTGTAGTTATTGTAAGAACATCAAATATTTCTGTAATAGAAGATGAGAAGCGTTTTTTGTATGATTGCTCCTTGTATGAGGATTTGCGTAAGAAATATTTCGGTGATCTTGTTCTTGTTGGTGATGTTTGTATTGATGCGTCAAGTGTTTGTGTTTTGGGGTATGCATGGAAATTGACATTGTATATATATCATGGAATGAAGAAAAGATTATCTGGCATGTCATTATGATTTTGTGGAAGTATGGGCCGAGAGGCAGCCTGCTACTACAATTGTTTAAATTCATTTTTTTTCTCATTAATCTATACTCTGTACCTCATAATGACAAAGTGAAAACAGAATTTTAATAATGTCTGTAAATTTATTAAAAAGAAAAAACTGAAATATCACATTTACATAAGTAT
>JAFVLL020002973.1:12500-15990 GCA_021397915.2 Tor tambroides | reverse complement strand
CTTCGGACTGGTTTTGTGGTCCAGGGTCATATATATATATATATATATATATATATATATTTTAGTGCTGTCAATTGATTAAAAAAATTAACTAAATCACACATTTTTCTGAAATTGCGATTAATCCCACCTAACATTAAAGTTTTTAAATATACTTTAAATATACATAATCTTCAAATTAATGTACAAACAACATGAAGACAGTACATTTTTAATATTTGTTTAATGGCATCTTTATTTTTATGACTGAAGGCCAGTATCACTGATACCAATTAATACTGATTTCCCTATAAAAATGTTTCCCCCTAATATTTAACCATTGACTATAGCCATTCAACTTTACATTATAATTAAGAGCTATCAATTTTAACATTAGACTTTAAAAATAACTTCTAATTTAAGTGAGCTTAAAAACAATCTTCACATAAACCCATTATAATAAATGTCATATTTATCTACCTGTTCCCCTCCCCTTTTTCTTTTGTTGAAGAAAGACAGTGATGAACAGACATCACAGCAGCTGGTTATTAGGTTGTTTTGGCTTCTATTTGCTGCCGCTACCGAACATGACGCGGATCTGACACGTGTCGCATTTTCTCTCAACTCTACCTTTTCTGACCCATTTCGAGTGTGTTAGACGAGGGAGACAGTGCTAGGATGCTCCAGGACAGTTTTGAAGACCATTTCAGAGACATGTTCTTAATGTAACTCATATATAACATAACATGTTACATACATGCACAGTTTTATGGCAACTTTAATCGCCTTTTTGGTAACTTCATGACTTAACTGATCACGACATTGTATGCTTGTAGTTTCTTTCGCGATTTGATATGAAATGATACAGGCTATACGCGTGCCAGCACCTTTGTGCATGTATTGAAGAGCACGCGCTGCGAGCACAGTACAGTTTCCGCACTCGTTTGACTCGCGCTGAAGTGAAGTTGAAGCGCGTGTCTGAAATGTCTCCTGTTTAATGCGCTCATAAAGACATTCTGCGACAATGAATGCACTTCTTGTCAAGAAAAAAAGCGACAGAATTAGCAGTTATGGGTGAGGTGGCCAACCCTAGGCCTCGCCCCTGCGTTAACAGCGTTAAATAATTTTAACGCGTTAAACTGAAAAAATTAATCGCCTGCGTTAACGTGCTAATTTTGACAGCACTTTTATATATATATATATATATATATATACACACACATATATATGTATGTATGTATGTATGTATGTATATGTATGTGTGCACATATATAATTTTCTTTTTCTTTTTTTCTAAAAATGAACTTACTTTTTCCACAGCTTTCCGTACAATCTCTTTATATTCCTCCTTGTTGATTTCATTCTTCTGATAATATGGCTTAATCGCTGCTTTCACCTCATTGATGGCCCGCTCTTGGATCTGCAATTTCTGTTTGAAAAGGAAAATGCATTTTAGGAACTAATATCAACATTAGCGTAGACTAGTTTGCTTAAATGTGCAACACTTGCCTTCTCTTTCTTCGAGCTGTCAGCATGGGCCTTGCTGTGAGAGGCGGGTTGGGTGGTGGTAGAGGATGGCAGGGCCACACTGGGCATCCCAACAGGAGGAGGCACCCCAGCAACTACTTTGGTTGGCATGGGTTTGAACGAACCTTTGCCTGGTATAGGAAAACTGGGTATCACCTGCTGTAAAGTATGCAAATGTTACAACCAAAATGGCACATACATGAATTCATTTAAAGGGTTAGTTCACCCAAAAATGAAAATTGTCATTATTTACTCACCTTCATGTCATTCCAAACCCATAAGACCTTCGTTTATCTTTGGAACACAAATTAAAATATTTTTGATGAAATCCGAGAGCTTTCTGACCCTCCCTAGACAGCAAGGGTACAACCATTGTCAAAACACAGAAACATAGTAAGGACGTCTATAAAATAGTCCATGTGACATCAGTGGTTCCACCGTAATTTTACAAAGCTATGAGAAACTGCATGAGCAGCATCACATGCATGCATTGATAATGGCGGAGGACTGTCCCGGGAGAGAAAAAAATAATTGAATAAAGTCGTTATTATTGTTTTCTTTGCGCACAAGAAGTATTCTCGTAGCTTTGTATAATTTAGGTGGAACCACGGCTGTCACATGGACTTTTAACGATGCCCTTACAACGTTTATGTGCTTTGACAATGGTAGTACCCTTGCTGTCTATGGAGGGTCAGAAAGCTCTCGGATTTCATCAAGTATATCTTAATTTGTGTTCCGAAGATGAACAAAGGTCTTATGGGTTTGGAACGAGTAATTAATGACAGAATTTTTACATTTACATTTATTCATTTAGCTGACGCTTTTATCCAAAGCGACTTACAATTGCTATATATATCAGAGGTCGCACGCCTCTGGAGCAACTAGGGGTTAAGTGTCTTGCTCAGGGACACATTAGTGTCACACAGTGGATTCGAACCCGGGTCTCTCACACCAAAGGCATGTGTCTTATCCACTGCACTGCGCCACCCCACAGGGGTGGTAACCCCTGCACTGCGTGCAGGGTGGCTGGGTGGTAACCACTGCACTGCGCCACCCCACAGGGTTTTTAGGTAAACTAACCCTTTTAATTTAGGGATAGATGAATATTAAACTAATTTTTTTAAATTATAACAATCATTGTGCTCACCTGAGGCGGGTGGCTTTCGGACGGTACTGCTGTGAAGCCGCCCTGTTGCACGGGTGGAGGAGGTGGTGGAGGTGGAGGCAGTGCCTGCACAGCTATGGATGGGACCTGGATGAGCGGCCCAGAGGGGTGCAGCTGCACTGGGACTGGATGGGGCAAACTGAACTGGGGAGGAGGCTGCAGACCCACGGCTGGAGGTCTTGGCAGCAGAGGCCCCATGGGGTAATGGAGGACCCCCATCACACCCATCTGGTGGGGCATCAGGGCAGGGGGCATGGCTGGCACCGCCTCTGTTGGCAGCAGTGCATTTGGCTCATTCTGGGGGGGATCTGGAATATGGAAAACAGACATGAATGTAGTGGAGATGTCAAAGTGACCTGAACATGCTAAAGTGGGAATGCACAGCTGGCAAGATGGGCTTTTGATAAACTTGACTGCCTATGCATTGGAAACACAAATTTGTTGTTAAATCAGTGTTATTTGACTAGAGAAAACAGAGGGGGGAAAATTTCAACAACCCATAAAGTACTTTTGATGGAATTGGGTAAAATGGAATGAAATGTAATTTACGAAAAAATAAAAATGATTTGGATTTATGGCCTTTATTCAGCTAAAGACACACCTGCTTGTTTCGGGACTCCTGGTGCACCTTGATCCTCCTCTTGTCTGTTCCAGGTGTTGTTCCCGCCTCCCCTGTCTCTGCGCGAGTAGTAGTTCTGCACATCAGCAGGGAGAGTTCGGCGTACGGCCCAGCTGGACGCCGATGACCACCCGGAACGATCCATCGGCGTCTCTGCGCCCTCAGACTCTTTTCTCTTCCCTACGGCTCTATTGTCGTTG
>JAFVLL020002973.1:0-7500 GCA_021397915.2 Tor tambroides | reverse complement strand
AGAGCTCATCACGGCAATCAATTAATAAACAAATCTGTGTAAAAATCTTTGGTTATTACAGTTAAGATGAAATATATGGGGAAATATAGAACCAGATTTTGCAGAACCAGAATTAAAAAAAAATTAATTAATGAATTAAAATAATAAAAAATATTTTAAAAATATCAATAAACACTTAAAAATATCAATAAATATCAATAAATACTTATTTTTTAACATTTGAAGTTGAAATTTACATTAATGTTCATTTATGGTCATGTTTGTTTATATTTTAGTATCACATTTAGATACTATTACAGTTTTTATTAACATTTTGAATTAGTTTTTATTTTTATTTCCATTTTAATTTTAGTAGTTTTGTTGTGTGTTTTTTTTGTTGTTTTGTATTTTTTATTAGTTTTTATATATTTATTATTTTTGGTTTCAGTTATTTTAGTACATCAAGGTAAAGTAAAATAAAATGCTGCCTTGGCAACTAACTGAAAAAAAAAAAAAAAGTTTAAATATTTTATTTTAGTTCACTAAACATGGATTTTATTTCATGCTAAAAAAATAAGCTTTTAATTTTAGTTTAGTTAGTAACTCTGGTTCACAATACATTGATTTATTATGATCTAACAAATCCAAAGTATTTTCTGTTGTAATTAACAGAAGTTCAACCTTGAATATTCTTTTATATTGAAATATCACACTTTCACTACCACGCAAACACC
This sequence comes from Tor tambroides, assembly GCA_021397915.2. NCBI lineage: Eukaryota > Metazoa > Chordata > Actinopteri > Cypriniformes > Cyprinidae > Tor > Tor tambroides. Next base: position 6,787 of record JAFVLL020002973.1, on the reverse strand, counting down.
TCACGAACAAGACATGAAGCACATACATTTTCTGTAGCATTTCTGTTTGGCGGTAGCTCTTTTCTCTTGCGTTCTCTCCGTGTTTCCTGTCTCTCCCCTGTTAACGACACAATTACCTATTAAATAATCAGATAAACAGCATATGCAAACACAATCACACTGCACTTACACAGAGACGCCACACATTCGTTGGCCATCCTGACTGCAGCACGTGTGCAGCTCTGACAGTCTGGGTGCCTTCACAGGAAGCTGAAACACAGAGGAGAAGCTCAGCTCAGTTTCATCAGGAATAAGTGCCTCTTACTGAGACGTACAGGACATCAGGAGGACGTCTGACCTTGATGCACTGCTGCGAGGAGCCCTGCAGGTAGATCATGCTGAAGGGTCTGCGGTCCACCGGGCAGGACTGAACCATCTGTAGCCCATCACACACAACATTACACATTACAACCTGAGCAGTGTGCAGATTATACAGACTGTTATATCTGACAGCACAGGAACACACAGTGCTAGGGGACCCATAACAATATACAGAGAAAAACAATATGTGACCGTGGACCACAAAACCAGTCTTAGGTGTCAATTTTTTGAAACTGAGATTTATACATCATCTGAAAGCTGAATAAATAAGCTTTCCATTGATGTATGGTTTGTTAGGATATGACAATATTTGGCTGAGATACAACTATTTGAATATCTGGAATCTGAGGGTGCAAAAAAATCAAAATATTGAGAAAATCACCTTTAAAGTTGTTCAAATGAAGTTCTTAGCAATGCAATATTACTAATCAAAAATGAAGTTTTGATATATTTATGATATATTTATGATATACATGATCTTTACTTAATATCCCAATGATTTTTGGCATAAAAGAAAAATCAATAATTTTGACCCATACAATGTATTTTTGGCTATTGCTATAAATATACCCCAGCGACTTAAGACTGCTTTTGTGCTCCAGGGTCACATATTATAAAATAAACTTTTAATTACAAATTAGATTAAAATAAAATAAATTAAAAATTAGTAAACAAATATAAATAGATAGATATATTTACTAATACAAATGTAACTAATATAACAGTTATAACGTAACTTAACAGAAACTACATAATTTTTCAAACAATACTTTGGCATATTTCCAGTAATAATTTTACACCGTATAAGTTGGGTCTTTGTACAAGAAACTGATGCCATTTTAATTTTAGAATGGATGCTAGTTATTTTTGGGGTTTGAGGCATTTAAAAGACTGAGAATGCTTCACATTTTCCACCATAAAAGCAGATCAATAATAAAGGAACACTATATTCACTGGTCAAACAACTATTGCACAAGTTGAGTTTGACCTTTGCAGGTTTTGTGCAGCTTTTTAAGAAACTGATCATGCGATCAAAAACCACATGCACAAGCTTTCACAGATATTCTGGTTTACACATATAAATCAGGACTCGACATTAATGCTTGTCCGAGATAAGTGGATTTTTCAAAGGGGCAAGTGAAAGAATTTTGATTTGACTTAATTTTAGTATATTCACTGTAAACGTCGACTGACTGACAGTAAGTGAAAATAGCTTCAAACTAAGCCACAGCAGAACTTTTGCCACCTCCAAGCAACACACAACAGTGTTTCACTACTGAATCCTTCAGCATTTCTGAACAAATCAGGTGAGTCAATGATTCAGTGACTCATTCGTTCACTTATGCTTCATTGAGTGACTTGCTGCCACCTACTGGTGGTTTGGTTCATATTGTGTTGATACTCATTACATATTAATGATGTCTTATTATTCTAACTGAATTTATAGATAAAATGTAAGAATTTTACATGAAAGATAAAATATCTTATAATCTGTTCGGTCAAACATTTCATGGTCCTACACCTTCCACAGCCGATATAAATACATATAAATACATTTAGACCACTTAACTTAGTGATTTCCATTGGGATGCGAAGAGATTTTCAACCAGCATAACAAAAAATGTTTTTGAACCAAATCACCTACCCTGCCTTTAAGAAAAAAATAGCTCTTTATAAAGTGTCCTAGAAATCAATTTAAGGGGGCAAATATTACAAATATGCATATTAAAGTAAGACCTGATAGAACACTGATATGAATATTTCAGAATAAGAAAAAGCAACAACAAAAACTTTGTTTTTTAAAGAAAACAAGCAGTTTGTAAATAGAGTGCAAGTCTAAAAGGGGCAAGTGTTTTTTTTTTAAAGAATAGAATTAGAATAGAGAGTGCTAGAGTTAGAGGGTTAAATAAAGATGGAAGACATGTGTTTTTAACCAATTCTTGAAGATGGCTAAGGACTCAGCTGCTCGGATTGAGTATATATATATATATATATATATATATATGTTATAGTTATAGTTATTGTTATATATATATATATAGTTATTATATACATGTATATACTGTATATAGTTATTATTGTTTGATTTTTGATTACTGTTGTCATCTTAAATGTTATAGTTTGATTTTTTTATTTTTGAAATAAATCTCTTCTGCTCACCAAGTCTGCATGTAGTTCTTCAAAAATACACTAAAAACTGTCATATTGTGAAAAAATTGTTACAGCTTCTAATGTGCTGATTTGCTGTTCAACTCTATATATGTGTATGCATAAGCGTTTTAAATCAGAAGTGACAGCTGACCTGAGCCCAGCGGAGGATGCAGGCCGAGCAGTAGACGTGTCTGCAGCAGTCGGGTACGGCTCTATCCGTCCGTCTGGGTCGGTTCAGACATATCGGGCACCGCGGAGCCTCCTCATCCTCCAAACTCTCATCAGAGTTCTGCCCGCCTGAAAAAAAAAAAATCACAAAGTTTTATTAAAAACCTTTTACAGAATGATGCATTAAAATATAACATGCATCTCTCAGCCAAAATCAGCAACTCAGTCCTACATGCCTAGTTCACTTTAGTGTATGTAAAGTTACAAAAGCAGCATGTCCAGATATGAATAAACCCCACTCACCCTTTCCTGGCCCCTCTTGCATCTCTGGCTCCGGGTAACAGCAGCTCTGAGCCCTGATTTACTGTACCAGCACATTTAAAGAAGAAACATGTGTAATAAACCACAACTCAGACATATTAAGATCATCATAATGACAGCGCAACTCAGTCACTGTGTCTTTATTTGCTTTGTTTATTTCCTCAGAACAGCTGAAGTTTGAGTTGCTCATTAGCAGCCTAGAGCGATAATAGAGGCCTTTACAGCGCTTTATACTCGTTTAAGTTAGTCCTATATGAATAATTAGTGTGGGTAACACACATAGACACATTTCGAGCAGTTTACATGCCATGTTTATAAGTTGAGACTCTTGTTTATCTGTGTGACGCGGCTAGCTGTGTTAGCATCTGCTGTCATTAGCACACACTCACCTCCGCGCGCGTCCCTCCACGGGCTTCAGATCATATACTAGCAAGCAGGACGCTCCTCAGCGCAAAAACACACACTTTTCGTGTACTTTCATGAGCATTTGCGCTCGTAGTTGCGATAAATTTGAAGGCGTCCGGCCACATGTGGGTCAGAAGCTGCAGTTCCGGCTCTTCACCGCAGGGTGGCGCTGCTATGGGGCATGATGGGAGACTCACCGCGTCATCACGTTGGGTTTAAGGTTCACAGAAGAAGAATTCGGTAGAGCGGCTGATGCTTCTTCCTGTGGATAAAAAAAATAAAATAGTCCACCAGAGGGAGTTTCGCTTGCTCAGTACATTTAAACGAGGAATGGAAATACGAAAAATAAACAAAACAAATGATAAAGCTGAAATATGAAACGTTATAATAACAATAATAATATAATATAAACCATTTCTTCACAACAAACAAATATTTTTATTAATTAATTTCTATACTATTTTTCTGATATATTATATTAAGTGTCAGAGCCAGAATAAATCCTTCCTTGAGTATTATTCTAGATCTCAGGATACTTTATCGATTAAAATTATATTAATTGTATCAATATAGCTGATTGGTCCCTTAAACATAAATTATTAACACATCTGACCAATAAGAGATCACGTAGCTGGCGCAGCGCTCCGCCTCTTTTGGTTTTGCTAAGTTTCCTTTCCACCGAAATTGTTTTCTAACGTTCGTTGACCTCGAAGCGAGAGGGTTTGTATATGATTACTGTTCTAGTAAATGTTATTGTGTGTTTCTGTTTAAAGCGATCAAGTGATTACACTTTTAAAAAATTATAATATAATATATATAATCCAAACGGCATGACTAGCGGCCTTCGGTTGAACAACAACATGCAAGGATTTCAAAAAATATCCATCAGAGGACGACATTGTCCATAGACACAAACACACAACAGCAAGTTCTGTCAATTTATTAATTTTAATTTATGTGAAAATATGAAAAAAAAACATTTAAATAAAAATGATTAAATATGGTATAATATAAATATTCACTAAATATTGATGTATGCTGCTCAAATGTAATACAAGTAATTAATTTAAAAAATACATTTTCTAATAATAATACATTAAAATGCATATCTAAATTTCAGGTTTCTTTTAGCTTTTATTATGTGTAACCACTGATAACTAAAACAATGTGACTCATCCTGAAATATTTGACCTTGTGTGACCTTGTATGAAGCAAAGAAAATAAATGAATATGTAAAACAATATTCGTGTCTAAACAATATAAAATAAAAGTTTTCTATCAAATAAATGAATGACATGTGGATGGGTTATCATGAACCTTTAATAGACATTAATTACATGATATACATAGTGTTTCATTGAAACAAGAGCGTATCATTCGCAGGAATGGCCTCTTGTACATGAGGAGCGCTTCACCCCTCTCGAGTTTGAGTACAGCATTTTAGTAGTAATGTAAAAGGTGTGTGTGTGTGTCGGGACCGATCACAAGACGATAGGAAACTTGAGCTCAGTTTGAGATTCACAGCCAGATGAAGAGGGGCCGATCAGGTGCCCCGACACGCACTGAGGGACATCTAAAGCTATTTTCATATTTCAAACATGTTGAGCAAAATTGAGAAAAAAACAAGAATAAATGACAGCATATATACACTTCATTTTGTGGTATATACACATATATACAATATATATATAAATATAGTAAAATAGATTAAATTACACTGATGTTTTTCCATAAATAATGGCTGGAGAGTAACAGGTTGGATGACACATGAGGTTTAGCTGTTGGAAGCACAGTGAGGTGTGTGTGTGTGTGTGTGTGTGTGAGAGAGAGACGGTGGTCATGTGACCTCTCCATTCACCACACTCATAACAGCTGATTAGTGGACAACACACACTCCTCTGTCTGTCAGTCTGTCTATCTCTCGTTCAGGGAGTAACTTCAAGCTGCCGATGGCAAACACTGAATGGTAAGTCAAGTTGAACACTAACAGTCTCATTTCCCCGCGGCAACAACGATCTGCCATTCGATAATGCGGTTTACAAAGCAAAACAAATGACAATCATACTGTGAAGCTTTAAAGTCGACATGAAACGACAACCAGCAACTCGTTTACTTCATTAATGTGACGTATTCCAGAGTGAAACAGGACTCCTTTTTAATCATTATTGCATTTTTCTTAATGTTTTAGAGAGGCTGAATAACCTATGATAGTCTAAAACAATGATTAAATAGTTATTTGACTATTGGTAAACATCGTCTTGATGTGACGTCAGTTGTTTCAGATATTGTGCAATGGACCAAGAGTAGTTTTGATTATAACGTTCAAAACGTCTATTTTTATAAACGTTTTCTAAACTTTTTTTTGTTGGTTATGCGAACGTCAAGGGAACATTCGAATTATAATTTTGCAAACATTACGGGAAAGTTACTTTTGAATGTTCTCTGAACATTCTAAAACAAGTAGCAACATTTAAAAAATGTTACAGTGACGTCCAACTTTGAACGAACGTTCTATTAATGTTACTAGAAGAACATTTGTTTAAAATTCAGAAAGAATGTTGGATTTTAGTGTTTAAAAAATGCTAGATAAATGTCCAACTGAAGCATTTATGAACCATGTATAAATAATGTTTCTGCGTTAATATTTTGAGAGACCAGAGAACCTTGAACAAACGTTCTTATAACGTTACTAGAATAAGTGTGCTTGAGAAAACATTGCCAGAATGTTCTGCATTTTGCTTTGTCTCATGTTGACCTTAAAGCACCTATCGCTGTCGTCCAGGTTTAAATAAGTTACAGTAAATTCATTCAGCCGTTCCACCTGTCTGAAATCAACAACTACAAATCAATATTTGTTCATTAGTAGACCTACATGACAGGTAAAGGTGACTCAAGTAGTACAGTATAAATGGCATTGTAACAAATGCGTTTAAAGCACAGCCAAAATGTGCGAAATTACACTTTTTTCACATTTGCTGAAAAAGAGTAAGTGCTTTTCTACATACAAACACCGATATTTTTGGCAAAGGTACAAACGGATCGAACACGCATCTGCAGGCGACGCTCCGCTCCGCTCGCTGTCGATCATCAAATCGTTTTGGTTGTGAGCACGAAACGCCTAACCTGAATACAGAGAATGATGCACGTGTTCCTGTGCGACGTACCACTGAAAACTCAGCTGTACCGGAAGAACAACGCAAAAGAAAAGCAAATCGACAAAAGAAAAAAGAAGCACAACAATACGAGTGGATCACCATCTGTGTGGCCTAACAGCATACTGTACAAAGTTCAGGACATTCTCTCAGAATGGGATGTTTGTCTTTGCTCTGCGCTGAAAATAGAGCAGCTTCTTCTAGTTCTCAGTTGCAGCGCAAGCGGCTCG